>JAQZBX010015171.1:0-37814 GCA_029593785.1 Cabassous unicinctus
TTTTTTTTCCCTCTTAACTTTTTATCGTGAGCAGTATGGTGTTAAGTTTAAAGACTTGGGTTCTGGAGCCAAACTACCTTGGTTTGAATCCACCTCTGCCATTCCTCAGCTGTGTGACCCTGGACAAGTTACTTGACATGTTTTCTCATCTGTAAAACAAGGATAATAATTACACCTACTTCACAGGGTTGTTTTGAGAATTAAATGAGTTAATACAAATATTGTACTTCTGGCGTGAAGTAAGCACTCATAATCTAAGATGGTAATTTTTTTTTTTTACTATGTTTTAATAACTCAAGACATAGTTGTTGTTTTTTTAAATCAAGACCTGTGGTTCTTTGCTCTGTGCATCTGCACGCTGCCTTGTCACATGAAGACTAGTCTGAAGCTGAAGCATCACCCCATTCTCCCCTCCCCTCCACCCTCAGTCACACATACTTTGGGAGCCCAGGCACAACTGGACAAACTGCATGTCAATGATGTTCAAGGCCAGATCCCAGCCTGATGATTAGGGAATCAGAGACTCATGTCCAATACCATTCACTGTACATCCCTTACTTAATGGAGATTATGAGGGGTCAACAGCCCTGCATATTTTTAGTAAGGCTTTATTTTTCTCCCCAAAACACAAAATGCTGTTTAGTCCCCACAATGTCCAGGAAAGCAAGTGTGGAACTGTTCTTCCCATTGAGTGGATAAATGGGAAAGCTGAGCCCCTTGGTGGGATTAGACTGCAGAGCTGGGATTGGACTGCGGGCCCAGTGCTGCCATGGTAGGTGCTCCAGTGCAAGGACTTGGTCCGCTTGAGCTGTCGGGATGTCTCCACAGTAACAAGCAGCCACTTTAACAGCTTCCAGAGAGATTCTCTAATGCTCCAGAGCAGAAGGCTTCAGTCAAGGGCTGGCAGGGCCAGTGCGGCACCACGAATGCGGCTGGCCCAGGGCAGAATAACGTGGGGCTGCAGAGCCTGGCCCTGACAGCCCTCAACTCCATGCCCTCTAGGGTCAGGACAGGGCAGTGGGGTCAGGCCAGTGACTCTCGAAGTTAGAAATGAAAGAGAATCCAAGGCCCCAGTACTGCTCAATGGACATGTGTCCAAGTGGGTTCTAACTCCACTCCTGATTCCAAAATCTGTTTAAGTTTCCTAGAGTGCTTAAAGCATATATTGTGAAATGGGTTGACTTAAACAATGGGAATTTATTAACTTACAGTTTAAAGCCAAGAAAATGCTCAAATCAAGACATCAGCAAGGCAATGCTATCTTCTCAAAGACCCGCTGCTGGTGATTCTTGGCTCCTCTGACATATGGCAAGGCACATGGTGGCATCTACTGGTCTCTCCCTTCTCTTGCGGGTTTCATTGCTTTCAGCGTCTTGCTTCTGTGGCTTTCTCTCTGTCTCTCAATTCATTCCATTTATAAAGGACTCAAGTAGTAGGATTAAGACACATCCTGAATGAGGTGTGTCACACCTTGACTGAAGTAGCCTTATCAAAAGATCCCACCCTTAATGGGTTCACAGGAATGGGTTATTTTAAGAACATGTTTTTCTGGGGTTCATACAGCTTCAAACCACCACACCTCCCTAGAGAGGCTTTGACTGTGGCCAATGTGGGGGGCACTTCTTGATGTGCTGTGCTGACTTCCCCACTGTCCCTAGCCTTTGTTCTGTCCTCTGTCATGTGACCATGGGAAATAGATCTTTCCAGGAGTTGTTCTCAAACTTGAGTGTGCTCCAGAATCATCTGGAGGGCTTACTAAAACACAATTGCTGGGCCCCACCCCCAGAGCTTCTGATTCTGTAGGTCTGGCATTGGGCCCAAGAATTTGCATCTCTCACAAGGTCTGGATGATGCTGGTCTGGAGCCCACACTTTGAGAACCACTGCTTTGATGATAAATGATAGCAGGCATTGATTCCTCCTCAGGAACATGACAGGATGATTCAAATGCTGAGCTCCGCAGATTCAAATCCCAACACCAGGCGGCCAGACAGGAGCCCTTCTTGACACTGCATTCAAGGACCAGAGGGGAGCTGAGCAGCACTCAGGTTCTGGGCCAGGGAAAGCTCTCTGCAGCTTGCTGCTGCTCTCTACCCCACTTTGATGGGTTTCTGCAGTTTCATGGAGCTTGCAAAGGCCAAGATAGAAACCATGAATGGAAAGGGAGGTGGGGGTGGGTGAGTCATGTTGACTTTGTTGAGGGATAATGTGTCCAGAACCACCAAAAATGGGGCAGGCCATAAGAATTATCATTGCCAGCTGTTTCGTGGACAGGATGTGCATTAAAGCAGCCTTTCTTAGGGGCCTGGTGCTATTTGCAAAAAACTGTCATCCTCAATCACTTGTCTTTGGCTGGCCCCTTCAGGAATTCCCCTTCTTCAGCACACCACCTTAGTCCAGGAGCCTTGAGGTGGTGTGGCTGAAACCCGGGAATTAGCAGCTGTCACGAATCAGCTCAGGGCCCAGAAGGTTCCTGAGCTTTCCAAGCCTCAGTTTAATAATGTGTAAGGTAGAGATACAGGCCATCTGACTTACCCAACTCTTAGGTGGCCAGTGGACCTACGGGCACCGAGTTCGGTGTTCAGCAGTTCTCAGCACACCGCTGGCTCTGATTCTTGGGAGTCTTCCAGAGTTTGGGGCTCTCGGCAAGACAGGCAGCCAGGAGGGCAGCCCGGGTGCTGTTTAGAAAGACTGGGCGGGGGGAGACCTGAGGCCCGGCCCTGGCTTTTCCACCCACGCACCTTCACAAGCCACTTCACACTTTCAGCTTCACGCTCCTCCTCCGTGAAATGAATATCTTCTGGCTGTCAGTGGCTCGTGCTTACTCTCAACAAAAAGACAGGGGGTAAAAATAGAGTGATGTCTAAAAATGCAAGCAGCAAGGAGCCTTTCTTCCTAGCCGCCCGACCTGGATGGGTGGGGCGGCCCTGCGTGCCGGCCGATCAAGCTCGCTTGCCGCGGCGCCTCGCCGCAGGTGGCTTCGGGGCTGCGGGGAGCCGCTCCTGCCTGCCGGGATGGCGGCGCGGGCTAGAGGCAGCACGCACTCCGCCCGCGAGGCCGCGGGAACCCGCGCCGGCACGCCCGGAGCCCGCGCGCCGCAGCCAATCCGCTCGTGCACTGCGGGTGACCTCCCCCGGGCCGGGGAATAAATTGCCACGCTCCCCCCCAGCGGGTTCCTTCGCTCGCTGCCGGGTTTCGGTCTTCTGGGCTAATTAGGAAAGCCGGTCATGAGGAGCCAGGAGGTCCTCGGTGCGGCGCGGGCCGAGGAGAGGCGGGGAAGGGCGGTGCGCGCCTCGCGGCCGAGGCGCCCGTGAGTCGCGGGGAGGCTGTCCGCGGCTCCTCGCCCGCCGCCGCCTGCCCGGAGCTCTCCCGGCGCCGCGGGCCAGGGCTCCTTCCAGCCGCGGGCGTCGTGCCCGACAAGTCGCCCGGGCGCGCCCCGGCGGGTCTGGGCGGGCCGTGCTCGGGCCTCGGGAGAGGCCGGGGCACGCTGGCCCCGGCGGGGGTGCCCGACGCCTGCTGTCCTCTGACCGTCCTTTGCGATCTCCGGTGGCGGAGATGCAGCGTCTGCCGAACCTGCCCCGCGCCCCGGACGTGCACCTCAACACCTAAGGGCCACCTTTCCTGGAGACTTCACCTTTCCTGGAGACTTTGAACTCTGTTTTCTGGAAACCGGGAGACCGCGTTGTTGTAGTTTGGGTTTTGCGTCCTTCTCAACTCGGCTTTGGGATTCTCTGGCTCCCTGGATCCGCCCTTTCTTGTGGGTAAGTCTCCCGTGGATCCCAGCACCAGGAACCCTCCCCAGGGGACATCAGCCTTTAAAATCTCCAGTCTGGACGCACCCGCGGCTGGAGAAAGAGGACCTAACTCCTGACCACGTAAGAGCTCTCAGATTCCACCTTTACTCTGATGGGGAGAAATAGAATTCCATGGCAGAATTTTCTTTAAGCACATTATCTGATAGGATTGGCAATTACTAACCAGGAAAATGAGTAGCAATTAGGAGTTCAGTAATAAATGGAAGTCTATTGTCCTAATTGAGTGGAATTACTGATGGGTAATGGCAGCACTGAATTCTTCCGTTTAATTAAGAGTTTATATCATTATGGTGCACTTTTTATTTCTTGGGGGAGCCATGGGGTAGGAATTAAATAACCAGTGTGATAGTTAAGAGAACCCCATTTAATGGATAAGTAACCAGTGGGTTGAAATAAATGTGGGTGTCTTGCTCATATAAGGTAGATGCGTTTGCTCACATAAGGTAGACGAATTCCTGATAAAGGAATGTGCCACCTTGGGCCAAGCAAGACATTCTTTCAATTGTCCTGATAAAAATCTGTATGATTTAGAAATTATTAGGCAGTCTCTGGAACAGGCACACAGAAATCAGGCTGTTTCACAGACAGCAAAGCTCAGTGCTCCCCTGCAGTGGTATTTAACCCGGATTTGTGCTTTCTGGAACTGTGTTTTGCAGTCCCCCAAACGAAATGAGTAGGTCATTTGAGAGTGTTTTCCTGTCTGGGGTTTTTGCATGGAAAAATCTCATGATTGGCTGGTAAGCTGTAAATGTTGATAGCTGAAGGGGGTGGGCGAGCTTCGCTGAAGTTACTCAGCCTCAAAGCACAGTGAGGGTGTAGGTGTGCAATTTGTTTGGGAACTAATCTGTAATTATAAAGATGTTATTTTCCTCTTTGGTGGTGTATTGTTTCCTTTACTATTATGTTCTCAAGAAATTGTTCCCCTTGTGGGAAGCAGTGAAACCGGAGAGAAATCCCTGCCAGAGGATAATTCTCTTAGATCTTTGGTGTAAGTTTCTGGGAATCCTTTTAACCCTGCATTGGGAATGTTGTTTATTTTCATAAGACGCTCCAGTAGGTTTGGAAATAAATAGGTTTTGAGTACACTTGTAAATAATTAGCGCTCCAAATAATAATATTTGTGCCACTCTGTACCTTGTTACCTTGTTGTCTTTTTCAAGGTCAAGATTTTCAACAGGATGATCAGGGAGTCCCTCCTCTGGAGAGCATGCATATCACTCTTCTCAGGGAGCACCATTAAAGTTGCATTTCACTCCGGAAGAGACAGCATGTGTCAGTGATGGAGCAATGCATCTTTAATGCTGCATGGATTTTAAAGTTTGCCAAGCACTTTGGGAACTTATTCATAAGTCCTCTTTGCTAATGAGGGAAAAGCAGATGTCAAAGGAGGTTCGAACTATGTGCTGCTTCCAGGTGCTTTACAGGTTCCTGGGTGTGGAATGTGGAAGTGACTTGATGCTGTGCCCAGTGGTACCATCCTGAATCTTAAGCACTTACCTGCTCTGGATTTTCCTTTTCCTACCCCACCCCCTTTTGGCATTACTGCCATGAGAATCTAGTGAAACTGTAGAAAATACCTCTACTATGTCCTTCCAGAGCCAGAGCTTCTCAATGTGGGTTTACTTTATTGGTTATCTACTCCTTACATTCTGCCAAAGCACAGCAGACACCTACTCCTTTGATTTTTCATCAAGTTGGACAGCAGGCAGATTCCTGAACACACAACATGGAGAAAAAGAGAGACTTGTAACGTTCCAAGAAGGGAGAATTACCAAGTTGTATAACTTTTTATAAGTTAGTTTATTAAATAACACATCTTCATATTGCCCCTTTTTGCCAAAGCATTCAACTTGTACAACAGCTAGATAAAGTAACATAGAGGGTCTAGGATTGCTATCCCCTCACAAATGCTGCCCTGGTTTAGCCCCATACATCAACCCACCCCAGAAGTCTCTCTCTGACCAGTGGGTGTTTGGCAGGATGGTATAAAAATTTCCTTCTGTGATACATCTTTAAGATTTGTTTCCAAACTCGCTTTGTTTATGACCTGTGAGTCTGCTTCCTGTGCATTTGTCTAAAATCATCTAAAGCCTGAACAGATAGAAAAACCGAGAGACAGGTTATAGGGCTCCCAGCAAGTTAGGAGCAAATCCAGTTTAAAAACAAGTTTCCAACTTTTCAACCAAAGATCCAACCTGGAAACGATATAAACCGGCTTCTAGGCCCATAGAATGCATTGCTTATTGAAGGGCAGAAGCATTGGAAAAGATGGCAGCCACAATCCCCACTTCTGTTTTCTTCACCTTCCTTCCCACTATGTCTTGGGTTCCCTGAATAGGCCGGGTGGTGGTTATCAGTTACCACTTGTCTGCAATTGCACAATGCAGATTACTCACTTCTACCCAAGTACTGCCCTGAAGCCATACTGTAACAACAGAGTATAAAGTAACACTCAAGTTGGACTTGGCCCCCATCCAAGGGGATTAGCTACTGGAAGTACCTGAAAGGCCTTGTTGAAATACATTCACCTATAACCCAGTTCCATGGCCCAGATCTCAAGGACAGGGTAATCATCAGTGTCTTTTTGTGACCTATTAAATGTGCTGTCTTTCTCCCTTTGTGCTTGACCTGATGCTCATAAAGTCTTCCCATGATGGAATCAGAACAGTACTTAGAGATCATCCATGCCAGTGCTCAAACTGTGGTCAATGTATTGGCAGCATCAGCATCGTCTAGAAGCTTGTTACAAATGCCGAATCTGTCCCCAGATTTCTTGAATCAGAATCTGCATTTTTAACAGATCCCTAGATTTGTATGCATTATTTCAGGTTGGGTTCTCCCGTGAGCAGACTCTTTAGATGGAGTTTGGCAAGCAGAATATTTATTAAGGAGTGCCCTTGGGATCAATACTTGTTAGAGGGAAGAAGAGAGAACAGGAGTGGATAGGTGGAGGGAGATGTCAAGCTAGAATACAGACTCGGCAACAGCCTCTACTATAGGGAGCAGGGAGCTCCAGAGCTAGGTGAGCCCTTCAGAGTTGTCTCGTGTTGGACTGAGATGACCAGGCCTTTATGCGCCCTCCTGACGGCACTTGTAGCAGCTGGGGCAACAAGTCCTTCATCGTACAGCACATCACAGTATTAAAGTTTGACGAAGCACTGCTCTAGGCTGGTAGTTCTCAAAGTGTGTCTCCAGACTAGCAGGACCTTCAGCACAGGGAGCTGCTAGAGATGCAAATTCCCCAGCCCTACCCCAGGCCACTGAATCAGAAACTCAAGGGGTGGAGCCCAACAACCTGTGTTTCAACAAGTTCAACAGGTTGACTGTGCCACATGCTGAATTCTCAGAAGCCCTGCTGGAGGGCGGCCTTTTTTCTTTTCTTTTCTTTTTTATAATAGCTTTATTGCACTAGAATTCATATTCTATCTCTATAATCAAATGCACCATTTTAACGTGAACAATTCAGTAATTTTCAACATATTCACAGGGTTGTGCAACCATCACTACTAATTCCAGAATATTTTCATCCCCTCAAAAAGAAACCCTGTACCTATTAACAATCTCTCCATCCTCCCTCCCCAGCAACTGACACCACTAATCTCTTTTCTGTCTCTATGGATTTGCCTGTTTTGGACATTTCATTTAAATAGATTCATGCAATAGGTGGCCTTTTATGTTTTGCTTCTTTTGCTTAGCATAATGTATCTAAGGTTCATCCATTTTGTAGCATCTATCAGTATTTTATTCCTTTTATGGCCAAATAATATTTCATTGTATGTATATAACATGTTTTGTTTACTTGGTGAACATTTGGGTTGTTTCACTTTATAACTATCATGAATATTGCTGCTATGAATAATTCATATCCAAGTTATTGTGTGAACATGGGTTTTCAGTTCTCTTAGTTATTCTATACCTAGGATTGGACTTGCAGGGTCATATGGTAACTCTACGTTTTACTTTTTGAGGAACTGGTAAATTGTTTTCCAGAGTGACTGCACCATTTTACATTCCCACCAGTAGTGTGTAAAAGTTCCAATTTCTCCACCTCCTTACTATCACTTGTTGTCTGTCTTTTTGATTCCTAGCCATTCTAGTGGATGTAAAATGGTATCTCAGTGTGTTTTAGATTTGCATTTCCCTAGTGGCTAATGGTGTTGAGCATCTTTTATGTGCTCGTTGGCCATTTGTTTATTTTCTGTGGAAAAATGTCAGATCTTTTGTAGGGCAGCCGTTTACTCCTTAAGAAATTCCCTCGGGTGTCTGCTGTGTATCTTGCCCATGGCAGGTGCTTTAGGAGTTATAAAAGAAGGCCTAGGATGTGGCCTTTAACCTCTGGGAAGTTCCAGTTAGATGTGGAACAGTGAAAGAAGAGGACAAGAGCACACTGTCAGGGCTAGCTTGAAGAGGTTCACATTCTATTGTAAAGCATGTTACGAAAAGCATCGTGTGGGTTGCTGGAATAGAGCTAAGTTAGGCTTGCGGAGAGACTTTGCGGAGACTAGAGGCTGCTGATGAAGGCGGGGGATGTTGAGAGGCCCAGGACAAGGGTTAGTAAGAGGGGGCAGGAAATCATGGGTGGAACTTCCACATGGCATTCTTGTTTTATTGATTTCACACACCAGTAAGAGTATATCTTTAGGAGGAGAACTCAGAAGCCCAGGATTTCCTTAAAGATTATGCCTCTTACCAGCTTCATAAAGAAGAAGCAATCCGCCTGTTTCTCCATCTGTACAAGTGACAACAGTCCTCGCCTCCCGTGTAGCACAGTTGTTGTGAAGACCCGTTGCAACACTATGCAGGCAAGTGCTGGAAAAGTGTGATTCACCTTATATCGCAGGTGAGAAAAAAGTTCACAGGTGTCCCCAAAGAGTGTCTGACTCCCTGTTAGCAGATCCCTGGATCACAGTGCCAGGTCTCTCCCACCCCTCCAGGGCAGGTGCCTCTCTCAAGGTAATACCTGAGACTACAGGGCGAGTCCTCAGGGTTTTCCGGCAGCTTCTCTTTATGGTTGCAAAACACCATAAATATGGAATATTGAGGCAGCAGCACTTCTGAACACCTCCAGAGGTTTTAAAGCAAAGCTTTGTGAAGCTCTCACCTAGCAAAGGTCTTTGCGCCTGTGCCACCTGATCGCTTGGACCATGCCATCTCATTTAGAGAGTGCTCTCACAGCCTTACAGGGGAGGAAACCCAGGCTCCTGGGAGGGACTTGGCCAGTGTCATGGGTTAGACTGCAGCATGCCAGGACTTGACCCCTGGCCCATCAACACCTGGCCCAGTGCCCTCGCCTGGGAATTTTTCTTTACAGGTTGCTAAGGATTAATGATGGGATGCTTGGGTTCTTGGTCTATAAGTGGATCCTCTCCCAGGTGGCTCAGGTCTCATGATACCATGTATTCATGTTTGCTTGTTGTCTCAGCCGTGTGAGTTCCATTGTGGTAAAATATTCCGGATGCTATGAGATCATCCTTGCATCTCATTGAAGAAAAGTGTTTCAAAAATATGCAGAGAGGTTGGAGTGTTAGGATATTTCTCAAACGTGTTTAAATTCTTACTTTCTTCCAGGAGCCGTTGAGTAGACCGGTTAATAATAAGGGTATTTAAGTCACTGTATCTTGAGCACAATCGATACATAAACCGGAGACCACATAATTCAAAGCCTCTGTGTCTGAGATAGTGTGCACACTAGAATCATCATTTTCTTTCATGTATCTCTAAATGAGCTCTCTAAGATGTGCCCTGTCTTAGGTAAAGGATATGTCCTGACCAGTGGTGTATGGGTCAGGTCTAAGTCGTTTGAATTCTACTTTAAATTCACGAGGGATACATTCTCAGAAAAAGCGAATCTTCTGATAAAGTGAAGAATCGTGTGTGAAACAAATTATTCTGTCTTACCCATTCATTTCTTCTGTAAATCAGAATTATTATGTATTTTTCTTTAAAGCTAGTTATATTTATGTAGACTATTTCTGCACATTTCTCTTTATTTTGTTTTGCCTTTGCTTGTGAAGAACAGAGTGTTTGAATCATAGACATATATTGGAGGTGGCAGGATGGGCAAAAGTGACATTTTACCCTGTCACTTTTTTATGATGCCTAGGAGGCAAGAGAATGGATATCCTCTAAGTTCCCCAGTATTCATTTGGTGAAGAGTTTTTCAGTGAAAATTTCTTCACCTACATTCTTCCCAGTGTCTGTGTGCCAGACACCCAGTCACCTTTGGCTGACGATGCTGCTTGGTTAAACTCTGGACAGCGCTGCACCTTTGGAGAAGCTTATCAGCAGATTAACATGCCAGGAAAACTGCTTCAGTCTAGAAAATGCCTCCAGTGAAGGCTCCTGTGTCATCCCTGTGGCTTGGCCCATTGGCCTCCCTACATTCCCTGCTGCCTTTACTCAGAAATGCCAAGTTAATAGTTTTGGAGACAGGTGCTTCAGAGAGGTAAAAATGCCATCACTGTAAGAAATTAAATATTCCCAACCCGTGTCCTCTAGTCTCCCTGTTCCGGATAACACATATGTAAGGCCCTGGCCTATAGGAGGTGCCTGATAAATAGTAGTTTTCCTGCCAATAAGGGGGGTGCACTTTACTATTAGGGCGATAATTCTGCCAATAATTTAAATTGCTGCTTTCTTCTCTTAATGAAGAAATACGCATTCAATGATGCCCAGCCTCCTCCAGTTCTTCTGAAGCAGAGGTAATAATAACTAATATTTATTGAGGACAAGGAGGCAGGTGCTTTAGCACTCTAGCATATTGCCCCACGAAACCCCTACGGAATAGGCCTATGTAAGGAATAGGCCTATGTAACGATGCTACTACTTGGGAGGTTATTTTGTCTGAGTTTAAACCTGGGTCTCTCTGTAGCACAGTGGTTTACAGCGTGCCTGGCACACAGTAGGAACATACTGTTACATAGTGCAAGGTGAACGAACGAATGGCTAGATGTCTTGAGGCAGTTTTGTTCCTTAAGATAGTCATTTTAGACAATGTATTCCTCTCCATGGAATGACATTTATCACTTGCCCTTTTATATCTACACAGAATGAAAGACTTCAGGGACTATTGCTCCATTCAGTTGCGTACTCTGCCCCAGGCTGGCGACAGGCTGGGGTGGGATGAGAGCGTGCCAGGGCCAACAGGTGTGTACTGGTGATTTTGATCAAAGGGAGGAGACATAGGATGTGTGCCTGGCCTAGTGTCTCCTTTAGTTGTTGTAGTTGGATAAAGTAGAGATTCGTCTTGGCTCTGCAGCAGCCATTATTAATAGCAGTACCAGGCATATTTGGGTCCAGTATGCTTCATTACCAACAGGGTGTTGAAAATGGATCTTTGAAAAGAATTGAAAATGGAGATTTTTTTATTATTTGACAGATAACAGTTGCTCCAAGTTCCCACCCTAAAGATGTGACTGTTCATGGGTATAGAACTATACAATGTCAGAGTTTGAAGGAAATTAAACCGCATCTTGCCCAACTCCTCCTTCCTACCCCCCACCCCCTGCTCTCTACACATCTTACTTACAGGGAAATTATGGAGGAAGAAGGAGAACTGAACTTCTCAGGGTCGCAGGACTAGTCTTTGGCAGGCCTCAGGCTAGGGTGGGAGCTCTAACTTGTGCTACCTTCCACTACTCCACGTCTAGCTACAAGGAATACTGGGAATTTGAGTTCCGTCTTCTACAGTGGGGTTTGGGACTTGACCTGGGAATTTCTCCAAATATGGAAAATCTAATTTAAATGAGTTGCATGATTACTGCCACTCTTAAAGGCTAAAATTAAAATCACATTTGCTAAATGCAGGTCCTCTGGGACACTGAGGGATCTCCTGCTTTGTGTCCTTTTAATCTTTTCTTTTGGTAATGTTTTAGGGTGGTTCCATTAAGTGGGCAGATGGTCCAGATGATGTTTTTCAGGGGCTCCTCCTGCTCTATGAGTCTTCATTTTCAAAGCATGTGAAGAATTTAGCATAACATTTTCCATTTTCACTAAGGCCAAACCTATAGACGGTGACATATCCACTTTAAAATGGCATAAAGCAGCATTTACCCTTGCCCAATGCTCAATTTTACATTCCTTGGAAATGCAAAGAAATCGTGTCTGTTCTTGGTTTTTGGCATTGCCTAGCCACCTATTGCAAAATGAGAAGAATTGAAAGAATGATCTGAGAACTAGAATAATATGGTATTCATGTTCAAACAGGCTAAGCCAACAGGTACTCAAACAGATGTCTTATGTGGAAAAGATATCTAACAATACAGCCATCATAACCAGGTCATATTTACCGTGTGTTGGGATACTCCTGGTACTATACACTGTGTTCATTCATTTGCCCTCCCTCCCTTTTTTCCTTCCTTATTCCTTTTATGGAAAAATATAAACCCCTACTGAAATTGACTTCATATACCTTATCTGGAACACTTCTTATAAATAATAGAAAATTAGAGTTTGTCTGAGGTCACCTTTCTCACTCAAACTTTTGAGGTCAAAAGCTTGTTGGACATTGCAGAGATTATTGGAGAAGGTAATCCTACAACCTCCAGATCTTTAAAAGTGAGCTTCCAGGACCTTGTGTTAGGCAGTGGTTTCTTAGGCTTTACACCAAAAGTTCGAGCAACAACCAAAAAATACATAAATGAGAGAAACTTGTACATCAAAGGACTTTACCAAGAAAGTTAAAAGACAACCTGCAGAATAGGAGAAAATGTTTGGAACCCATGTATCTGATAAGGGTTTAATATCTAGAATGTATAAAGAATTCGTACAACCATGTAGTCAGTCAACATTTACTGAATACTTTCAATGTGCGGACTATATGTTAGAAGCTGGAAATACCGTGGTGAACAAGAATGGACATGGCCTTGACTCTCATGAAGATTGCTTTCTTTTGCAATGTGTATAAACTTTTCAAAATCTGCAAGTACTTTAGTAGTCTTTCATGGACAACTTGTCATTCCTATATATACAAAGCTTTCTGCATACTTTATTGTTGTCCTTGTAGTACTTAGAAGAGAAGACCTTTAGTGAGTTCTAGTGACAAAGAGCCCCAGTTCCCATCTGAGCAGAGTTAGATTTAACCTGTATGTATTAGTCAGCCAAAGGGGTGCTGAAGCAAAATACCAGAAATCAGTTGGTTTTTATAAACGGTATTTATTTGGGGTAGAAGTTCACAGTTACCAGGCCATAAAGCGTAATTTTCTTCCCTCACCAAAGTGCATTGCCATGTGTTGGAGCAAGACAGCTGCCGAGGTTTGCCAGGGTTCAGGCTTCTTGGGCTCCTCTCTTCCCGGGGCTTGCCTCTCTCTGGACTCAGGCTTGCTTTGTGCCACAAGGCCAGCTGTAGACTATCAGGCAAATGGCTTGCTTCTCTTCCCAGGGCCTTCTCTCTTTCCTCACGACCAAGCTCCTCTGTACACTACTTCCTGGGGCTCCAGCTCAAGACTCTGCATCACAACTCCAACTCAAAACTGCTCCAACACTGTCCTTTGCCATGTCTTTTATCTTCGAGACCCCACCCACCAAGGGGTGGGACTCAATGCCCTAAGTCGTGGCCCGTCAACGCCCTAATCATAACTTAATCATGCCCAGGTTAACAGATCAGTTTACAAGCATAATCCAATATCTGTTTTTGGAATTCATAACTTCATCAAACTGCTACACTGTGTAACTGAATGATTTGGAGTGATTTAGAATATTTCTCTTCTTGGTCAAGTCCAGGGACCCATTTCAGTTGGCCTACTTCTTAAAGCAAGGAAGCACTGCACTCAACAATGCTCTTTTGTGGGCCAAAGAGCAAGGGGTTACTAGGACCTGAGTTCCCTTAGTCAGCTGCATGGAGGTTGCCACATGTAAGAAAACTGGGAGTGGAGTCGTCAAATCTTCACTGCAGACAGGAATGTTCTATTTTTAAAATACGCCTGTCTCTCTATTGGGATGTGTGATCGGTTGAAGCATTTGGGCAAAATCCATTGACAAAAAAAAACCTGTAGAAGGAACCTGCTGGCGGCCTGTATGATTTGGAGGATATGGGTGCAGAGAAGAAGATAGCACTGAGGTGCCAGGTTTTGGAAAAGCCGCTTCTAGACAAAATGCAAGACAAGTCATGATAGAGATGAGGTGAATGGAAGACTCTGAGGAACTTTGGTAAATTAAACTATAGAAATGATGGATACTCGGCAATTTTTACCTTTGAGCATGATTGTGGTGCAACCCCCACGCCATCTCCTCCGAGCCTTGACGGCCATTTAGCTATGCAGCACTTCAATGTGTAATACACTTCCATGCAGTTGAAATGCAGATGAACTTAGCGCATATTATTGCCCATATTGTTAAGCATATGTGAAATTGAGCATGGTTATTCTTTTAAAAAATCTATTAAGGTTAAAAAAATTCACCCGGGTTGGCACAACTGATACAGGATAGAGCAGTGATTTAAATGCAGGCAGTCTGGTTTCAAAGTTGTCTCAAGTTATTTATTCTCTCCCCTCATAGGCACGTCTTTAATGCAGAATGAATATCCTTGTTTTTTTAATCCGGGTTCTATGCATTAAGCCTGAAGAATTTGGAATTTACTCCCTAAATTACACATTTTACATTAAAAACAAACAAATAAACTCAACAGTTTTAAGGCTCTTGATCCTTCCTTCCTCTCTTGCTAATTCCGACCCCTAAACTATCCTCCATACCTTTGAAGTTAGAATCAAATAATTAACTACATCAGCAATTACAGTGCTGAATCTTAAGCCACTCTGGAAAAAGAGAGGGAATAATTTCTCACAATATTATTTTTGAGGCTCTACTCTTTAGTCACAACAATTTTTGTTTCTAGCAATGCAGAAAATTTTTCAAGTATTTATTGATTCTTTTCCTGATTATATCCCCATTAAAAATTTAGAAAATGAAGAGACATAAAGAATATTAAAATCTCCTATAATAGTCACCAATTGGAAGTCACCACCACTAATATTCCTGTGTCATTGACCATGAAAACATGATCAAAGTGGTTATACAATGATATATTAGTTTTTAATGTAACCATTCTGTCATTGTTGGACATTTAACTTGTTTCTGATATTTCTGCTTGTATGAATAATACTGCAGTGAACATCTTTGTACATAAATCTTTGCTTTTCTGATTGTTTCTTTTCTAGTACAACATTTGTTAATAGCCTTTTAAAAGTTTTACCAGTTTGCACCCCCAAGCGTCGCATACAAGGCTGCCTGTCTCAGAGAGCCCTTGCCAACTCTGATCATTTTCTCTTTTGCTGGTCTTTGACAATTTGACAGACAAAACCTGGTTTCCTGTTGTTTTGTCTAGGAGGACTTTAAAGGCTGCTTTCTGTACTGTGGAAGTGATTCTCTTGAGTCTATCACAGCTTTTTCTAGAACACACTTTCTTATTGGGATAACTTTTTCAAAGGAACTCCCTTGGGAAAATTAAAGGTCATCAGGAGGCATCACCAGATAGTACACTCTGGTGAAAGGAAAAGGTATCTTAGCACTTCTTTGCCCATTCAGGGGTTGTGTGTGGGATAGGGAAACACTGGTTGGAAAAAAGGTTGAAGAGGCATATACCAACACTGGTGTGGTCCAGGGATGACTATTGGACAGTTCCCTGTTATATTGCATAGTGGGAAAGTAGCTATAGCAAAGCATAGTTGACTTCTAATATCCAGTCTCCGATTCTTGCTTATTAATAGAACCACTGATTTTTAATTAGGCAAAGGTGGCTCAACTAAATGGAATAAAAACTACATTTCCCAGTCTCCCTTGCAGCAAGGTGATGACATATAACCAGGTTCTGGCCAATGGGATGTTAATGAAGGAACCAAGTGCTCCTCATAGAGTGTGCCCTTAAAGGGCCAAGGGCATGCCTTGCCTTCACCCCTTCCACCTTCCTGCGGGCCAGAATTTGGACATATGGTTGGGGTTGCAGCCATCATCTTGGACCATGATTTGACCTTGGAAATGTAAAGAAACAAAGACAGAAACAGCAACATATCTAGAATGAGCTTGTGTCCCTGACATTAAAGTGTGCCTTAACCGCCCTAGCCTGCCTACCTCTGGACTTTGACATGAGAGAAAAAACTCTTATTTAAGCCCTTATTATTTTAGATGGTTTGTCACTCACAGCCAAACTTAATCCTAACTGATTCAGTGGGGAAATGGCTTTAAAAGTAGCTATCATTCACCCTCCTAAGTTTTTAGCATTTGGAAATCATTTCTTATATCAAATCTTTTTTGTTACAATTACAGAATCACAGTGGATAAGTATCTGCACTTAACTGTGGAATGTGGGGAGGTACTAGACGCAGAGGGAAATAAAAACCTCACATTCACTCACCAGAAACATGCTCTAACTGGCATTTACCAGAATGCCATTTACGGCATTGTGCATAATAAAATAAAGTAATTACTAATTAGTCTGCCATGTGGGCAACCAAACCCACATGTAGAGTAACTTCTGTGGTGTGCGGAGAGTCACATTTGTTAGAGCAATAATAATTTCTTCAAAGGGTACCTTAGAGATGGGCTTTCTTTTAGCATTTCTCCAAATATACAAATAATAAATTGGAAACCTTTGGAGTATGTGTGTATGTATGTATTGGTCGTTACATTTAAAGTCACAGAAAGTGTCTGCTCCTGCTATAACAAAGGTGAACTGATGACCGTGGCTATTCGCTGCCGTTGGACCTTTATAGTTTTGGGGAAAGGAGAAAATAGGTACCACATGCTTGTTTATTCTACACTTGGTACATAATTAGAAAATTCCTGTGTTTGAACCATCTCAGCATCAGAATTGACTGTGCAAATAATTGCCATAATTATTTTTCCAGTTGAGGCAAAGGCATCTTCAGGATTCTATTATAGGGGTTCCCCATACAGAGAAATGGTTTCTGCACCTGACATCTTGAGCTGTGGGTGCTCAGAACCCTGGTCCAGGAAGAGGTAGAGACTGCGGGGAATGCTGAGAGTCAGAGCATTTTGCAGCTGGCTGTGAATCTCAGAGATGCTCTGGTCTTACCAGTTAATGGAGGGAACCGGCTCTGACAAGGCCTGCCCAAAGTCACATGGGCCTGGGGCCACACCGGGTTAGCACCCAGACCTCGGGGTTCTCAACCCCTTGTTCCTTTCCTCATACAACATGGCCTTCCATTCTAAAGAGACCAACAAATAGCAAGTTTGGCAATGTGTCCATTTTCATTTCTGTTTGAGAGTTTAAAAAACAAGTTGAAACAGTGTCACAAACAAGTCTTTGTAAGTGAGTGAGGGTTTTATTTCTTCTTCCCTACCTTTTTTTCCCCTTCTTTCTTTTTCCTTTTCCTTTTTAAGTTCGAGGGCATATCCCCAAGATCGAGAACTAAAGGAATAGATTGCTTAACCCTGCGTGACTCTGCCCTGGTGGTGGGTCACAAATGGTGTGGAAAACGAGGGCAGTGCTGGGCAGTCCAGGGAGGGGTGTGTGCCTCTTTAAGAGATTTATGTGGAGGTCTGAGCTGGAGAGACAGCTCAGTGGTACATCATCATGCAGGCGACATCAGAGACTTTCTTCTTCGCTTGGGTGCATTATCATAAAAAGTGATTTAGACTGGAGCTGATTGATGCAAATGGCCCTATGTTCTTTCCTATCATTAGCGGCCTCTTTCAGTGGCCAGAGGCAGTGATTAAAGCTGTCATTTGGAGCTGCTCATTAAAGACAAGCCCCAGAATAGCAAGAGGAAGAAAGGTTGAAGAGGCATATACAAATATATTATACATACATGCATATATGCATACATATATATGTGTGTGTATGTGTGTGTGTGTGTGTATATATATATATATATATATATTTTTTTTTTTTTTTTTTTTTTGCCTTAAAAGTACATCATCCCTTTCCAGATTGAACCACCAAAATCAAGGCTGTAGAGTCATTTCCACTGAGAATATTGAATGCTCTTTTGCAAGTAATATTAGATTTCTGGGAGTGTCATAGGAGATTTTGATGACAGCTTGCTACATATTATAAAAGGAGATGAGGAGGGCATTGTGTTAGGTGTGTTTTGTTAGGGATTGACCCTGGTGAGAACTCATTAAGTTTCCCTCCTCCCAGGCTGGGGACTTGCAGAGGCGGGCCAGGGAGAGCAGAGGGGAGGGTGGCCAAGGGTGGCTGGCCTCGCTAAGTTCCATTGTGACAGTGTTGACCCCAGGGATGGAGAGGAGGGGCCAGCGGGGAGGGGGCTCTTGGCTGAGCCCAGAATAGATGATGCCTGAATGTCAGTCAGAGGGAGGTGGGCAAGAGCAGGCTCCCAAAGAGGAGGAGAATGGAGAGGGGAGGGAGCCAAGCAAAGATCCAGGTATGCAAGAAGAGAGCGTAATCAGAACGCCATCTGTTTGACTCCTTGGCGTGTCCAGTCAGGATGACCTGACAGGTTAATCACCTTGGGGTCCATCTGGGCTCTGCCTGGAGTTCCCATAAAGATGCAGCCGCATTTGTGTTTACTCTGATGGTACGTCAGTATCCAAATGGTGCCTAAAAGTGACCCAAAATGCTGCTCCAGATGAGCTCTGCCACACCTGAAATGCACGCAGCAGGCTGGGTAGGGAACATGGAGGTGAGGCCAGGGAAGGAGCCACCTTTGTTTCTTGAAAGAAACCAATTTCAAGTCAGAGATGGGACCATTTGGGCAGTGCTGCACATTCTTCCTGGCCAGTTGATGTGTTAGCACCTAAACTCCACCAGACTTTTATATAAACAAGCCCACAGCTCTCCTCAAAAACTCCTCTGGGAGAAAAAAAATAAGAAATTACACATGTAATTTCTCAGTCTAATGAACTGGTCTTATACAAAAAATTTTAAATTACTTTTTTTTTTTAATAAAAGTGGTAAACAACATCCATTTTGCATCACCACTGTCTATATGACAACTCCCTGGACGTGGCAGCTCCTGTGACTTCACAGGCCCTTGAAATGAAGAGCAAAGGAAAGTTCTAGTTTCTCTTCTGTCATTTAATGGCCTTTAGGGGTCCCCTGATGGGGCACAGTAGAGGTGTGTGGATGGACAGCAAACGGTGGGAAAGAGACAGAACTGTTCCTTTACACCACAAGGCAGGGGTTGGAATAAGCTGCAGAGAGAGCTTGCTAGTCAGCCCTGAGCCCGTGGTCGGCTTCGGAGGCGTGGCCTTTGTCGTCCTCTCGGCCGCTCTCCCCCGCCGGCTGCCACAGCGTGGGGCTGGTGCATCAGGGCCCATTAGTGCTGCTGCTGGGCTGTGATGTTCCTCTCCTGGGGAGCACGGCGGCGGCAGAACTGAACAAAGTCGCTGGTAATCTGTGCTTACAGTCTGCTCCCTGGGGGCAAGGCCCGGCCAGCTGGCACTGAGGGGTGAGCCCATTCGCTTCCCCTGGCAGGGGCCCAGGCCTGGCGGCTGCAGGGCCAGCCTGCACCAGCACCCCAGGCCGCCCCGCTCCAGAGCACATGCCTTGTTCACTGTCCTCCAGACTGGAAGTTGGCTGAACTCACAGCTTCAGCATTGCAGCACATCTGCCTTGGCCTCTCCCAGCAGCCAGTGTGCCTCTCTAGAAATAAAAAAAACATGAGTGCTGGATGACTAACAATTGGCCGTCTATATTGTGGGTTAATATGGGACCATTTCCCCCTTGTCTATTTTCCGAGGCTACAGGTCAGTGATTCCAGGAAAATTTATTGGGAGTTGAGTTCCCTGTGGTTGGAAAGGAGTTTGTACATCTGCCTTAGATGATGGGTGAGGCAGTGGGTGGTAGGGGTCACTGGGGGTGCCTTAGGGAGACACAGGAATCCTGGATGTGTATATACATGTTGGAAAATACTTAGAGGGAAGAAATACATTGGCTGAAACCTCTTTGGATCTCAAACTTGATGGGTTTCCTGCCCGAACATAACTTCCCGTCGCAGCCATTGCTAGATCTAACCTCCAGGGAAGCAAGAACACCCTCGCTTGAGCCAGGATCCAATGGCGAGGGAGGAGGGCCTGAGAGGCCCCCCTTGGGGAAACATTTCCTTCCGTCACTGCCCTTGTCCCTAAGGTTCAAGGAGAGCCTAGATTTTCTTATGTGACCTAAAAGGTTTTCCTGCCCGGTCTTTTTAACAAATTGTGTCCTGCAAGGTGTGTGGCTATTTAGGAGGAGCATGTGAAAAGCACTTATTCTGCTTAGGAGCCATCCAGACACCTTCATGTGTGTGGTCCTTAATTGGCTTAGGTGGAGGTTGACTGGGCAAACACACTGGGCAGTGTGTTCTTCTGTTCAGAAAGTTTTATTTTACCAGAAGATATTCAAAGGAGAAATTTCTCCAGAAAGAAAAAGAGGAAAAGGCATGAATGGACTTCTTCATGTCTTCATATTTTCCCTATTCTGTTCATCTAAGTTCACTGAGAAGTGATGAGAAGAACAAGAATAATTGCTAACACTTCGCAACCACTTCCTATAGACCTAGCCCTGTGCTGAGTGCTTCCCATGGGTCTCTCATGTCATCCTGCGGTCAGTGCAGGGAGGGAAGGATGACCGTCAGCCCCACTTGGCAGGTGAGGACACTGGCCACAGCCTTCTGAGCCTCACGTAGCCATCGCAGGAGGACCCAGGTCCTCAAGCTATGTACTGACCTGAAAACTCCTATCCATGAGTGATGGTGAGGTAGCATTCAGCCCCCATAGCTGATAGGGCTCGAGTGCCCTTCTCTGTACTACAGGTGTAGTTATGTATTTATGGTGGGATTATCGGATGAGTGTAAGCTCCTTGAAGGCAAGGTTTGCATCTTTTTTTACCTACTGTTGAGTCTCAAGTACCTGATAAAGTGCCCTACATATTATACATGCTCAATACATGTTTGCCAAACGAATAAGTGAATGAATGAATGAATGGTCAGTGTTAAAATTGCATGTCTTTAGAGATGTATCCTTTTCATACACAAAGAAATTTTCCTCAAAATGGGTTTTTTTGTTTTTTAAAGATTTATTTTATTTATTTCTCCCCACCCCCTCATTGTTTACACTTGCTATGTCTGTCTGTCTTCTTTGTTTCTTTAGGAGGCACCAGGAACTGAACCCGGGACCTCCAGTGTGGGAGGGAGGCACCTAATCACGCTACCTCTGTTCCCTGCTTTTTGTTGTGTGTCTCCTTATGTTTTTCCTCTTTTGTCTCCTGTTGCGTCATCTTGCCGCGCCTGCCCGTCGTGCCATCTCACTGTCGTCTTTATGAGGCTCCAGGAACCAAACCATGGACCTCCCTTGTGGTAGGCGGGAGCCCAATCGCTTGAGTCACATCTGCTTCCCTCAAAATAGGTTTTTAAATGAACCTTTTTTTTCTCTTAAGATTGGAGAAATTTGAGCATGTGCTGTAGCCATTATTGGAGAGGAAATGATGGGATTATTGATTAACCAGAGTCACAGAGGAGATCTTCAGGAGCAGCGTTAAGAGCAGAGAAGAATGTTCATTGCAGGAGCAGAGCATTTCATCCTCAGACACCAAAGGTCAAGAGAGAAAAAAGGATCCAGTTGGTAGTCCTGGGTTTTGTATCAATTAGAAGTGCTTTTGGCTGCAAGTGCCAGAAAGCTTCACCAGCACTGTCTGAAACAAATAAGTATTTCTTTTTCTCACATGATTACAAGGAAACCATGGCTAGGCATCTGCTGGCGTTGGCTCAGCAGTGTCAGGCCCAACAACCTTGTGACTTTCTCGGCCTTTCTCTCATGGCACTATTGCAACTCCTGGGACCATTTCTGCAGTCAAGGGGAAGAAGAGGGTCAGTCCTTTTTAGCCTTTTTATCTGGAAAAAGTGCATCCCCAGAAGCCCCCCACCCAACTTCTGCCTAGAACTCGTCCCTCTCTCTCTCTGGCCAGAACGGTGGGAAAGTGAGTGTTTAGCTTTTAAGCCTCTATTAAGGAAGTGGGCAAGAGAAAAGGGGGTGCCAGGAGAGTCAGCCACCAGCTCTGTGTGCTGCCTGCCACCGTCCCTTCAGTCACTCATGCTGGACTGCGATGGAGAAAAGAGATGAGTGGAATCGAGACTGCCCCGTGAGGGTTTAACTCTCCTATGATGAATAAAAGAAATTAATGGGAGATTCCTAAGAAACTTGGGGCGGGGGGACAAGAAAAGGGGAGAGGAGGGGAGGAAAAGTTAAGTCATTCACCTTTGAGTTGCTAGAACTTTGTTTTGGGACATTATAGTTTTGTTTAATCACTTCCTACTTTTGCTGAAATTTCTCTCTTTGCTTTCTTCTCTCTCCAAGCCCCACCTCCGAAGGAAATTTAAGTTCTTCAATATCAGCAACTATTTTTCTCCAATGTCCCCATTTAAACTGATTGTCTTGTGTCTACAACTGACCTTCGAAAATAGGGAAACATACCTAAGCAAAAATATCTTCACCTAAGGTTTGTAAAGGTCCTTCCAGGAAAGTCTTGAGATGAACGAGTTTGCATGTTTTTCTCCGCCTTAGAGTAGCCTTTAGCATCTATTGGCATGCTCACAGCCCAGCTCGCGGCGGCACCTTACACGTCTGTCTAGAACTAGGGCAGGCCCAGGAGCCCCACCCGGGGGCCAGGTTGTTGCCGTGGGCTTTCTCTGCCTCTTTGGGCAGGTCCCTTTACCCTCTGGGGGCTCTGATCTGATAGGACCCTCTCAGCACCAAGTAGTCTTTCTAACCTTGAGTGATTCTAGCCACACACAGGGAAAGCGAAGGCAGCCCTGCCCCTCTCCGACAGTGTTTTCCTGAAGGGTTCAGCTTCTTTGGTTTTACTTAGCACGCCTCAGTTTGTACCTTCATTCTCTCCTGACCCTTATTAACCAAGAAGAAAAAACAATTCCAAAAAGGGCTCAATTTCCCTATATTTGTATTTCCTATCTGCAGAGCGTGCTGTGCCCTAATAAGAATTAAACTGCGATCACTAAACTCATTCCATTTGTGCCAGGGGCCTTGTTTAAAACCCGCTTTCCCAGCAAAGCAGGGCCACTGGGTTAGTGTCCCCCCATGCTCGGTGGAGTGGTTCTCATCTCTGTTTAATGCCTTTGGCAAGAGACAGAGACAGGGAGAGAAAAGGAACGAGAGGAAGAGAGAGCAAGAAAAAAAGGAAAACAAAAGAACAAAAGGGAAAGGAAGGCATTCTAACAGCAGCCCTGCATTTTGTTAGAGCATTGGCACTGCATTTATCAGGATTACTAGAGGGAAAGTTAGGTTTGATCCTGTTCTCCACTGGGAGAAGGAAAAGCTTTATTGTACCGTTTTTAACATCTTACAGTTAGATCAGAACAATACACTGTGTGTGTATACGTACACACCGTATGTACCTGCCGACAGGATGTTATTCTACTTGGGGCACACCCTGTTTTCAAAGCATTGTTGATCAGGAGGACCTGAGGCTTCTTATAAAGGCCAGAGATAGAAACCCACCAGGCTCTCTATGGGTCTCCGTTTCCAGCAGAATTTTTTTTTTTTCTTTCTTGCCCTGACTTGGATCAGCAGAATTCACTGCTGTCAAACAAATTATAGCATCTATGAAATGGGGACATCGACATGTGTGACTTGATCTGTTTTAATAGGGGCCCGGTGGGAGTTTCCTCCCTGCCCTGCTGAGCTTTGTGTTCTTTAAGGAAAGGCAGCCAGGGCACTGGAGGATGCTGTGGGCTTTAACCCTTTGCTGACAGTGGTCTGCCAGCCTCCTGGGTCCTAGCTGCTTTTTTTTTTTTTTGTCCCTGGCCATTGTCTGGGGAGTGTACGCAGCGTGCCATCCACTGCCTGCTATTATCTCACAGGAGACAAGCTCGCCCCAGGAGGAGGGAGAGAGAGCTGTTTTGAACCAGATCTTTTGATTTCCTTTCTTCCTTCTTCCCTCTAAAATAATTTGAAGATGGGCTGGTCAAGGTAAAAACAGCCAAAAGGGGAAAAATATATCGTGTAAGCCTGGCATTTCATTTTTAAGAGGTATTATCCTGGCTGCCCTGTGACCCGTAAGTGAGAATTAGCATTTCAGCAGCGGCAGCAGGGAAGTTGGTGACAGGGGACTTCCTATTCTGGGGATGTGACCCCGAGCGAGTAGAAGAGGGACTTTGCATGTGCTAGCATTTCAAGAATCCTCTTATTTTATCACTTTCTCCCTTTCCTCCCTGTCTAACTGTGACTAATATCAGGAACCCACGAGGAGCCTCCAGGCACCTGCTCTGGCTGCAGGCTCACCCCCAGGCCCATCGCCCCCATGGGAGGAGGTGAGCCCCAGCCTCAGAGCTGGAAGGAAGGCCCCATGCGGAAGACAAGCGGGAGACCCTCTGCACCGCCCTGCCTGTGGGTGTGCTTGACCCCGCCAGCCTCTCCTCACAGTGCTCCTGCAGGGGTGCCCAGCCCGGCCTCCGGTGGACTCGGAGCACCTCCGGGGCCAAGGGCAGCAAGCGCCTCTCCGGCTTACTTTGAGCCTTCCTTTTATCCTCTTCTCTACTTCTACTCAGCATACAGCACCGGTTTATCTCAGTTTATGGGGAAGACACATGCCTGAGAAGTTGCATATAAGTGGAATCCTGTATTCCCTAGATTTACACTGATTAATGTCTCATTGTTTGAAATGAAGCTGAAAACATAATGATATCCCATTTACTTACTAGGGTAGGAGCCCAAGCTCACAGCTCCTTTTGTAAGGTGAGAAATCCTTTATTATAGCCAATATCCATACCCTGATCCACCTGTCCAAGAACCCATTTCCTAAGAGAACACCTTAGGTAGATATGCATGCAGGGAGCACTCAATCACCCCAGTCATATCCCAGGAGATGGGGAAGGAACGCAGGTGGTCAAGGCCCTGCCCTCCTGTGGGGTGTGGCCACGTCCAGGGTTTGAGGTGTGAAATTGAAGGCCCTGCCTGCTGGCCACTGAATGTCCTGAACCTTGACCCTCAGTTCCCTCAGTGACTGTGCTGTTTGGAATGGTGAATTCATTAGGATTGCTCACCCTTTTTATTTATTTCCTTTCGGCCCCAGGGCAGAACTGTTGGGAGCTAGTTGATAGTTCATCGACAGTGCATCTGTCTTTTAATTTTCCTTTAGGGATGAGGACTCCGCTGGGCTCCACTCTGCCACTTCTTTCTCGCTGCCGCTGGCCTATTCGGTGGTTTTGTTGTTCCATGTCTCTTCTGGCGCTGGGCAGAGGGCCAAGGAGGGAAACTGGGACGTTTTGGGGGAGGATTGGCAAAAGAGTGGTTCCAGGAAAGAGGCCTGCCTTGAAGACCAATCCAGCTACTGAGTGGTGATACAAGAATTTCAGCTGTTAGATGTGTGGATGGTGGTAAGAAATGGAGGTTAGAAAAGATCTCTTGGCAGAGGAGTGCTTATAGTGCCAAGAAAACAGAGCAAACAGCAGCAGCTTGTTTTATTTGAAAAGGCATGGGAGAACCTGCAGTCTACACACATCTCTCTTCCTCCCCTTTCCATGAGTCTAGCAACAGCGCGTTGAAGGGTTGGGATGTACCTGCCTGCAGCGTGGCTTCTGCAGGTGAACCTGGGGCGCATTCCTGTGATGCTGGGTGGCCTCCTTCTCCTAACTGTGTGGTCCAGGCTTGACTGCTTCAGCCTGTTTGAGCTCGTGGGCTCTCCCCTTCATCCACAGCTAAGTCAGTTGGTCACTGCAAAATGATTATAACACTGCGATGAGATCTCTTGTTAGCTGAACCACTTTAAAATTCTCTTCTGAATGCTTAGCCTAGTTCTTTCCAAACTATGTCCAGCCATTTTCTTCTTATTTTCAATCTTCACTGGATCAACCAAATGTGCAACCCTTTCTTTCCTCAAAACTACAGACCAATTAATTTTTCCGGCCATGTCTTCCTCCTGTGCCAGGTTTTTTGGGTAAGGAACTGCTCCTCATACAAGAGATCAAGAAGCTCAGACCTGTAAACATTTTTAGCTCCAATTAACTTTAGACTAATGATCATGTCAGAATTGGATGAGAGCAAAAGCAAAGATTAAGGAAAGGCCTACCACAAAACCTGGCAGGTACAGTGGACTAGTTCAGAGATTTGCTTTCTGTTATAATGCCATATAGATAGTCGGGCTTACTTTAGCATAGTTATTCCTAAAGATGCGTCTAGACCAACTTCCTCAGGCTCACCTTGGAGCAGAGGTATCCAGCCAATGTCGTTTCTGTGTTGACTCTTTCACAAAGTCCCTTCATCTTTGTCGTGTATCCTCTGGATCCTCAAGGGTCTGTCATTTCCTCTGCCTGCATTCTCTCCCCATCCTACCATGCTAGACCTGACATTTGATCTGGTTGTTCTTCAAGCAGCACATTCTTGCTGAGCAGAACCTGGGGTTCCGCCAGCTTCCATAGCTCTCTTCATCCCCGCGGTTACTGTGGGCCTTTGGTCCTGCTGCACTCCAGCTCACTCCCAGACCTCACTGTAACCAAGCTCCTGCCAATCAGATACACTGGGCTTCCATTCCTAATCCCTTCATTCACTCGGGCCAAGAATGTTTTTTTAGCAATGCAAAATTATATTTGTTAATATACATAAGACTATAAAAAGAGTTGTAAGTTTTTTCTGAAATCAACTTTAATGCATTATGACAAAACTTAACTCACATTTCTAAACATTTTATGTCACGGTTGTGCTCGACTTAGGGAAAAACGAATCCAGAAGTGTTGGCAGCTTTCACAGATCTATCATTGGCCTTTTTCTTTGTGAGCTAAAGTCAGCTAAGGGCCAAACTTAACCAAAATCTTTGGCCACTGATACTCCTGCAAAGGCTTTATTACCACAGCAGGAGTTAGAGGTAAGCTGAAATGATATCCAGGCATGTCAGATCTGAATCGCAAGTGTTGAAAACAGAGATGTGTTTTATTTTAGACCATTAAGGTGGGAGTTAATTACTACATTTAGATGAACTGTCTGCAAGCCCTCCTGCCATGGCAATTAGGGAGAGAGTGGCTGTTTGTGTGTTTGACGAAGTTTTATGATCATGGATTATGTATGAATTAGGAACAGCTTCCGGAAGCATTTGGTCCTCATGGTTACCCAATACCAGCACAGCCCAACTCCAGATATGTCAAAACCACACTGTTGTGTTTGGCAAACACTCTTTGAAGTTTGTTTGGTCGATACTGAATACTATATAGTTTCATTTAGCAGTCTAGTCTATTCGAGTGCCTAAGAGGAGGCTTTGGGATCTAACTTATCCTGAGAGGCCCTCAAGAGCATCAGTGAGGTTTAGCTATAGCCAGGGTAGGTTATGAACCATGCCTGCTGTGAAAACTTTGTATACTAAGGATGCTTCTGCTCAGCTCTGGCCTCTAGGGCTCTAGACCTCAAGAGCTGATTTGTCCAGCATGGTAACCACTAGCCACATGTGGCTATTAGAATTAAAATTTTAATTAATTAACATGAGATAAAATTTGAAAGTCAGTTCCTTAGTTACACACTAGCCACATTCCAGGTGCCTCAAAAGCCATATGCGACTAGCGGCTACTGTATTGAAAAGCACAGGTATAGGACATTTTCAGTATCACACAAAGTTCTGTTGGAGAGCACTGCTCTAGGATCTCAGTGTCCCACTTGTTCAGAGGGTCACTGGGTACACAGCTGCTCCCTCAGGGAAATCGTGGCTTTCCTCAAGGCATTCCAGTGCCTGATCACCAGGTGGAGGAGGGGCAGCTCCAGGGCAGCCAGAATGCTAGTCAGGCTTCTCGGCTTTGCTTCTTCTCAGACTGTCAGCCACTCAGTACCCAGTTATGGGGATCAACCTTTAAGCACTGTCAGAGATGATCAGTGCCCAGTCCTAGATCAGAGTGTATCCACCTCTTCCTTGAAAGTGGCCAAGAAAAACGATGTTCGCCAAAGATGAGCTGAGGGTAAGGCTCCCTACCCCTAGGTAGGCCTGCTCTCTCCCGTTACCAGGTTACTTCCTCAGGAACGTGCCTACTTGAGCGGCACTGGCTTATCTTCCTCAGTATAATTATCTTTGATGGATCATGCTTTAATGTTTATACCTTGGGATTATTGATCATCTAAAAAATCAATATGACGATAACCTGCATGTGCTGTAAAAATCATTCGTTACTGAAGGTGTGGGCCATTCCTTGCAAGGTATCGCATAATACTCAGGAAATATTGGTCTCTCTGGAAGATCTGTGGGCTTTCTTCATGGGGAATGCGAATCAGGTGTTCCATTATTGCTTTTTTGTCCCATCAGTCCCGAAACACCACCGTTAAATTTAATGCTCAGTCACATTGACTTCATTAACCCCATGGTTATATTTTTTGTTCTCTTCCTTGATCACGTGTTTGATTTTCTATTTCAGTTTGAATAGCCTTATTGTGTGTATCTATTTTATTTTAATTCTCCTTAATTTTTTTTCTGAAAGAGGTGAAGTATAAGCAAATGAATACAAAGGATTCATTATCTGGTCTTCACACTTGATATTTTCTGATTCAAGGTATTCCCTGTGCGAGCCCCAACCCCTAGCCCTGGCATAAATGTCAGGACGGCCCAGGGGCCTGCTGACAATCTCATTTTTCTTTTGTACCCTCCTGAGTACCTAACACACTGCTGAGCATATGCTGATTTGAATGGTGTAAAGATAAACACTGCGCTATGCGTGGGAAGATATTACAGAGTAAACTTAGGAAGGAGGGTCACCTCTCAAATTTAGTCAGATGACAAAAGGCAGTACTGGCCTCCCTAGGGTATAGAGATGGGAAAGAATTTGAATAATTATCATCATTATCATCACCACATTCATTAAACCCCATCTGCACATGGCACTGGATAAGTCCCTACAGGTTATTTTCCTGCCAGTGAAAGAGAATTTTGTCCAGCAGGGAGGATCAGCCTGAGCTCTCCTCAGGCCCCAGCTTCCTTTCAAGGCTGTTCCTGACTCTGCACTTGACCAGCCAGCAGCGTGGCTTACTATGAAAGGTGAGCATATCCCCTCCAGTGTGCTTGGAAGGTCTCTGTGGTCCTTGACTTTTAATCACCTTTCACCTCCCAGGGCTCTGGATTGCCCTTTACAGCACTAACCGCCATGGCAATTAAGGGAATCGGTAGATAATGCCTTAAAGTGTCCTTCCCATGACTTCCATCAGGGCAAGGGATCATCACTGTCTTCACCACTGTCGCTCTAGAACCCCACATTGTGTGTTGCATATAGTAAGTGTTTAATATATATTGATTCAAATAAATAGAAGGAATGGATGGATGAGTATCCAATTTGACCTTAGGGTCATTTCCTAAATTTATAGCTGTTAGAAATACCGTTTCCTTTGCCTTGAGATTCACAGAATGCCATGGAGGGACATGGTTACACAAAGCACCTAGCACTCGCGCTCATGTGGCACTTGGTTAGCTACAGACTTGTGAACATTCTTTTACTATCAGCTTTCATTGTGATTTGACCTACTCCTCTTGAGGATAAGGGCTAAGGCCTCCTTCCTTCCTCCCTCCCTCCCTCACTAACATCTCCAAGGAGTGCTTTGTACCAAACACTCAGTATTTATTGACTGAACCAGTGAGAAGATAGGAAAGTTCCAAGCCTCCATGTCCCTCTCCTCATACATTCAACAATGTACACTCATTTACCAGGAGTAAATGGCAATGATAGACCATGTGAGTCTTGCTACAAATAGGATGGTAATTGTGGCCACATCCAATTGTGAGTGAAAATATGGTAAATAGCAGATTTTAGATTCAAATGGATTTTACTAGATTATTGGTTTTTAACCCTTGAATCATCTGGAGAGCTTTTTAAAAATACTCATGACTGTGTCCCACCACAGAAAAAAATTAACTCCTGAGAATAGGGACCCGGAAATGAAATGGATATTTTTTAAGTCCCCAGATTTTTTGTTTGTTTGTTTGTTTTTGTTTGTTTGTTTTTAAGAGGTACCTGGGATTGAACCCAGGACCTTGTACATGAGAAGCCAGTGCTCAACTACTGAGCTACATCCACTCCCAATGAACAATGAAAGAGTTGGTTTTTTCATTTGTTTTCTTTTTAGGAGGTACCAGGGATTGAACCCAGGACCTCATACATGAGAAGCTGGCATTCAACCACTTGAGCGATATCCGCTCCCCCCCAGGTGTTTTTTAATATGCAAACAGTTAAGAACTACTGACCTAGTCTTTGGATGTTAGTCACTATCAGCTCATTACCCTATCACTGTCACCAATCAAAATTTGCTCTAGTTTGATACCTTTCTTAGTTCCAAGAGAGCAGAGTTGGAATTTTATGGTGTCAGAGAGCCTCCAATTCCCCGCTTCCCCATCCCATCCCAGAGTGTCTCTCCTTGGGAGGGATCCCAAATGGCACTAGAAAAGGGGATGCTTTGATGATCTCAGATTTGCTTATTCATTCATTAGACATTTATTTAGCATCTGCTATATACTCAACTGAGGAAAATACAGTTAACTTCCGTGTTCTGTAATCAAGGCTGGGATAGAAGTGTATCTTGGGAGATACAGAGAAAAAGTACCAACCCCTACAAGGAAGGATCAGGAGAGGATTTCTGGAGGAGATGAAACCAGAACTGAGTTCTAGAAGTTGCACAGGCATTTACCTAGGCACTCTTTCCCCCATTCTTTGCCTGCCTGATTGAAGAGCAAACGCACCGGCCTGGAGGTGTGAGAGAAGGGGCACCTTGCTCTAAGCACAGGTGGTGGTTGTGGCTGCTTCTGCACAGCATTGCCCACCCCTCACGGGAGGGGTGGGCAGTGACGAGAGGGAGCCTGAAGGGCTAGGCAGAGGCGGCATCACAGCGGACCTGCATGTGTGCCACCCAGGGACAGATTTACCAAGGAGCTACTGATGCTTAAGCTGCAGGGCCTCTCGTTTCCACAGGCCCTGCCCACACCCCTGTGGGGGCTCTGGCGATGTCGTCGCATGGCTACAGGACCATGTCAGGTTTTGCTGTTTTGTGGGGTTTTTTAAAACTTGCAAAAGTATATTTAATGCAGTTTTTAAAGTAATTTTGTATCATGTATTCTTTCTCTTAGTGGGAATCCTCAAAATATATAAGCTTCAGGCCCTATAAAACCTGGATCTGCCCCTGAAGCTTAAGGACCTTAGAGTTTTCCTGAAGGTAGAGGGAATTAATGAAGAAGGAGCGTGGTGGGAGTCTTAGCTAGGTTATAATTTATCATCCAAACTGGGATACATTTGAGAGTGCAGGAATAAACTGTTGATAGTTACCCCATAAAAACATCCAATACCCAGAACTTTCCTGGGTGAAAAGTAGTATATAGGCGCTCTTGTTTTAGCCCACATGGTCAGTAATCTTCAGAGTGACTAGAGGGGATTGAGGATGGAGCAGGGAGACCAGTTAGGAGGCTGTTAAACCCAGATGAGATTATCAGTGTCTGAATTAAGAAAGGGATTTAAAAAAAAAAAAAAAAGACAAGGATGTGCTGGGGTCTTCAGGATGAGTAAAGGAGAAGGAGTTGTCTGAGGACAGTTTCCAAATTTCAGACCTGGGCAGCTGGGTAGATGGTGGTGTCTTCACCAGACACAGGAAGCACAGGAGGAATGGCCAAGCAGAAGATGAGGTTAGCTAAGTGACAAGGCCCCAGTCGCAAGTTCCAATCCATTGTGAGCCAGTCAATTTGTGGTGGTTTCACAAACCTTACCCCTATGCAGATGTCATTCTGAGACTGAACATCCCTGCAAAGAAGGGGTCAGGGTAGCAGTGTGGATGGCTCAGTGCCATCTAACCCCATTATTCAAATACAGCTCAGAGCCTACCCTGCCCTTCTTGGAGCAGCCAAAGCACACCATGTAGCCTGAGCTCATCCTCTTGCCACCACCCTCTGTGGCCAACAGAGCCGGTGCCTCTCAGCTCCTGGCAGCTGGGGGCCAGCAGGGCGGCCCTGACCATATGGACTGACCCTGGATTTACTTTAGTTAATTTTCACCACTGTCAGCTTCTCTGTTTCACCTGCCCCACCTAATTCCAAATCTGATGAAGGTGCTTTTTTTTGTTTTCATTTTAAGCTGCAATTCCATATTTTGGACAGGAAATGGTCCTTTTAGCTCCTGATCTCATACTTAAATAAAAATGCTCTCATGTTCTCCTTGATATATTTGCTTATTGGATTTGTTTAATGAAATATGGATTTATACTATAAATATTGGAGTTGGTGTAGTCCATATTTCAGTTATTGGATCATTTATATGTCATGCTAACTTTGTAATTACCAAAATGTAGACATATAGTGGATTGAAATGAATTTCTGGTCTTTTTTTGCATTCCTGCTCTCATCCAACCATGTCTGTGCAGCTTGGATCTGTGAAAAGGGAAGATTTATATGTGGGGTTTTCAAAGGAAAGGGACCAGGTTTCAGAAAAGGCAGCGTCCTCCATTTGTGCGTTTCCAGCCTGAGTTCTGGCTTTCCCCACTCGCTTCCCAAGTCTTGCAGGACTGGCCTCAGAGGAGCGGGGAGCTGGCCTCCGGCTCCAGGGCCTGGTGATCAATCTGCTGACAGACCTTCATCATCATTTTCGTCTCGGTTGTAAAGCACAGCCCATTTTCCTCCTTTGCCAAATCTCTGTCCTAAATGGCTCTAAATATACATAAATATAGATTTCTCACTGAGCCCTGCTGCCAGGAATCAACTAGAAACCCTCAACAGACCTACGAGATAGAAGGCACATAAATCGTGGTCTGTGACCCCCCCGAACCGGGCCGTCACTTTAACTGGCCAGTTCCTCCCAGCAGTGGGAACCACCTCCTCGACACCCCCGTGAACTTGCCACTGCCTCTAGCTCTTCTGCCTCCTGTTTGCCGAACAGAAAAATCTGGCTGGAGAGACCCGCGCAGTGAGTGAACATCACATACATAATTCTATCAGAATCTATCCAAGGGTGGGGAATCATTGTTCTCGGAACTAGCTGAGCTGAAGCCCGAGCAGAAATACTAAAGTCAGTCTTGCCTTTGAGCTGCCTCTAACAGCGCCCTTTGGAGACCCATTTCATACAAAATTTGAAGCCTGTGTTTATTGCCCATTAAAGCAACCTTTATTTTATGGCAAATGTTGCAGTAATTGCCTTTTACGAAGAGCACTTTGTAACACACATGCACAGTTGAAAGAAAACCACTCTGGTATTGTCTATCGGGACTTAATGGCGCAATTAATTTTACTCCATCTGTTCCTGAGACTTTAAAGGAAAATGGATTTTTTTTTTGAGCGCACTTTAATGAAGAAGATAAAGCGGCCCGGCTGGTGTCCCACAGGCTCGGCGCAGTAAGTTCAGATTATTGCTCAGTCTGTCAGAATGGGCTGCTTCCCTCAGCAGCAGCCACAGCCAGCAACCCGCTCTGGCCCCTCGCCGCGCCATTCCTGATGACAAACTGCCAGCCAGCTCCCACAAAAGCACGATTAAAATGTCAGCACAGGATGACGAAGGGGCCAAGAGGGTCCTTGGAGACAAACTGTGTTCAGTATGAGTTAATACTTTACAGCAGGGCTGGGGCCCTGCTGGCTGCTGGCTGCTCAGGCTGTCGGCTCGCCTCAAAAGGAAGGCGAGGGCAGGGTCTGGCGACTCAGTGGCAGGGAGGCGTGTGCACATGCGTGTGTGTGGCTGTGTGTGAGTCGGGCACGCTGGTCTGTGGGTAGAGGCTTATTTGGGAGGAAGAGTTTAATAGAGGGTACAGATTAGGGAACTACTAGACCCTCCGTGGTACCTCGACCGTGGGGGGCTGGGCCAGGGGGACAGTCGCAACCCGGAATGTTGGGTGGAGAATGCGGTGCCAGTCATGGCCCCAGGGCCACAGGTTCTGCCCCAGATGTTCTTGGCACCATTTCAAGAACTATAAGGGCAGCCATGAAAATGTACAAACTGCAAAAAATCACTGCTCACAAAGGAATGGTTGTGCAGTGAAAGCAGGCAGCACCCACTCCGTCAGCTGCCCCTTCCCCCAGCCTGCGCACCTATGGCTGGGCAACAGCAAGGGGGTCGGCAGCAGAGATGGATTGTCATCAGTACAGCTACTTGATGACATCTCGTAAACGCCTGGGCCAGTGTTGGCTAACTTGCTAGGGGACAAGACACAGTGTCTCTTTGGCTTAATTCTCCCATACGCCTTGACTTGGTGTTGTGTCCATGTGGAGAGTACCTGTGAGTGACACCATAATGAGGAGAAGGAGATTTGCATCTCTGGTCTCCTGTGGAGACCCGATCTGCCATCCTAGTGGGCAGCAGGTGTGAGTGCTGCCATTGTCCCTAATGGTTATTACCAGTGATAAGCAGGACAAATGTGAGGTCATCACTCCTGCTGGCAGGTCAGTGGGGGTTGGATTTAGAGCCTCTGGGAGACAAGGAAATTGGATGGTCAGTATCCACAGTGGAGATTGTCACCAGCTCCCGGCTCCAGTGATACTGGAAAGCGGGTGGGGCAGGAAGGAGTTGCTAGGTAAACGTGATTCAAAATGTATACTCATACTTGAAGGCAATCAAGAGCACCATTGTTGGAGTGGCGGGGGAAGCAAATGATTAGAGCAGAGCACTGATGGGGGAACAGAAGGCAGGAAGGAGGCCCCAGTGAGGGGCAGCCAGGGGATTTGGTTTCCTCTGAGTCTATAACCAAGGGCCCAGATTTCACAAAAGAGAGGCCAGGGAAGCCCTGCTGGTTTCTAATTAAGCCCCTTGGACTTTGCCCATTCATCGTGGAATCCAGGGGAGGGTGGACTTCCTGGTTTCCTAACTTGGCTATCTGACCTCTTTGGACCCTGGTCTCCTGCTCCACTTCCTCTCTCCCTGCATCTTGCCCTGGAACTGCCATGTGCTGGCACATATGACTCCCCGTTGAGCCGTAAGTGTCCTCGTTACTCTTAGGCTCTAACTCCCTCCTGGTCTCTTTCCCATCTCCAGCTTGTTCTCACCTTTCTGCTCCCACCTGCCTCCCCTCCTTTTAGTCCCCTCCATTCCATCCATCACCCGCCTCCCCAAGAGTGCCTTTTTATGCCTTTTTATGTCTCTCTTGGGTTCTTACTCCTGCCCTCTCCCTGAACACAGATTTCCTGTGTTTTTGAGCATCCCGTGGCTCACGCCAGTAATGGGGTCATAACAGCCCCATTGGCTTCTACGGAGCAAACAGTCTTCTAGAGGCTGCTGAGGACACATCATGACCTAAAACCCCCCTCCTTCAAGCAGCCAGGGATCCCCTGCCCCTGCAAGGCAGTTGACAAGCTATTCCTTTAGGTTTTCACCAGCCATGCGGTACATTTGGCCCTCTATTTGTACAAAAATACAGATGTGAGCCAAGAACTGCAGAGAAAAGTCTTATCTCTTGAAAAATAAAAATCAGTATTGGAGGATATTGGAAACTCATATGGGGTGAGGGCTCCAAGGGTAGCATCCCTCCCCAGCGGGGTGGAAGGCAATAAACTGACAGTCAGGGGAACTTTCTGGGGAGGGGAACTGGTGAGACATATCTGTGTGAGTGTGTTTAGGGGACCCTAATGTAGAAGAGAGAAATGTGGAGCAAATTCAGGTTGAAGGTCCCACTAATTCCTCCCACTGGGTCTGCCACCATGTCACTAGAGGATTCTCCCACAGCAAGGTTCACTCACTCATCATTCATTCATCAAATATTTATTGAGCTGCTCTAGATTAGAGGTACCTAAAGAGACATGGTCCTTGATTGGGTCCTAGGTCTAAAGAAAAAAAATAGCTATAAAGGACATTTTGGGGAAAACTGGGGAAATTTGAATGTGGACTCTATATTAGATAATACACCAGTTGAAATTTGTTGGATGTGGTAACGTTCATATGATTAGGAAAGACATGCTTTCCTTAATTTAAAATGGTTTAGGAAAAAAATATGGGCGAACATATTTATATATATACCTGTGTGTGGTGTGTGTGTGTGTATGTATATAAATATAATATATTTATATATACACGCACACACATACACACAGTGAGAGAGAGGCACACATATACAGAGAGAGAGAAAGCAAATGGCACAATGTTAACAATTGTTGAATCTAGGCAAAAGGCAATGGCTTTTCCCTATATCCTCCTTTCAAGTTTTCTGTAGGTGTGAATAAACATTTGGAAATAATATTATTTTGGATGCTAGAGATAACATCAGTGAAAAAAACAGGCAACAGTCCCCTGCCTTCATGGCGCTTACCTTCTAGGGGTGGAGAGAGCCAATAAGCATGACCAGTGAGTAAAAAGTAATATGGGGAATTGGATGTAGTTCAAGCGAGTGGGCTCCCGCCTACCACATGGGAGGTCTGTGGTTCCATTCCCAGTGCCTCCTAAAGAAGACAGCGAGCTGGTGCAATGGGCAAGCGCAGCAAGCTGACACAACAAGATGACGCAACAAGAGACACGAAGAAAAACATAATGAGAGACACAACAAAGCAGGGAATGGAGGTGACTGAAGCAATTAGGCGCCTTCCTCTCACATCAGAGGTCCTGGGTTCAGTTCCTGGTGCTTCCTAAAGAAACAAGGCAGACAGACACAGCGTCTGCAAACAAGGGGGTGGGGAGAGATAAATAAATAAATCTTAAAAAAAAGTAATATGTGAGGAGAAGAGTAAGGGGGATGGGGACAATGGGGGTGGGAGGGGTGCCATTTAAAATAGGAGGTCAGGGGTAGACCCCTCTGAGAAGGGGACACTTGGGCCAGGACTCAAAGGAGGTAAGCATGAGCCCTGCAGAGTATCCAGGCAGAGGGACCAACCAATGCAAAGAACGTGAGGCAACTGTGTGCCTGCTCAGCCACCGAGAACGAGTCTTTGGCCCATAGTGTTGAGTATCCCATAAATTCCACTATGTACAGTTCACCTGCTGTGGAAAGATGTGGCCTTGATAATGACTTTATAAGTTTGGGGGAAACCTTTGGGTTTAAACTGCACAGGCAGGACCTGTGGCAACTGTTGAAGCTAAGCCTGGCCCCATCACTTTTGTCATCCATGTGTCAGTTTGTCCGTACAAGCTCTCTCCTGCCCCTCTGTCAAGGAGGATAACTGTGATGAAGGGAAAGAGACCAGGTGAGGAATAAGACCTTGTGGCAGGTGGGTTTGGGCCCATGTCCTGCTTCATCCTAAACTGGTGATCTTAGCAAAGCACTTGGCTTTTCGGGAACCTCAGTCTTCCTCATCTGTAAAATGGGAGTTAGTTCACCTTGCTCCTAAGGAGGTTAAGAGAATAATGAGATAAAAGTATGTGAAGGTGAATTGTGAGCTGCACAGTACAGAACGCTGATAGTGTTCTAGACATTCCCGGGGCTCTCAGCAGCTTAATGCTGTGGCTTAGGGCCCGCAACATGGCCCCTGAGTAATTGACCTCTTGAGTGAGTCACGAACCTCCCACCCCTTCCCCCAAAATCTATAAAGAGGGACTTAAGAGTCAGGGACCTCTTTAGTCTCATCCACCTCTAAAAGAGTATGATTTCATGATCTGGAGTGGTCAGTAGCTCATGAATTCCACTTTCAAAAAAAAACGTATGAATAGCACTTTGGTGTCTTTGATGGCATGTTAGTGGTGGGCTGGCCAGGCATTGCTCAGCAGGGTGGCTCATTGGAGCACCTCCTCATGTCTGTGGCCAAGGGCTTGACAGGCAGCTGGGCCTCCCCTGCGTGTCCACCCAACTTTGCAGCTTGCCTTCTTTTTTTTCTTTTTTCTTTTTTTTAAAGATTTATTTATTTACTTGATCCATTTTAAATCCCCCCTTCCCCATTTGCAGTTTTGTGTCCATTCGCTGGGCAATTCTCTGTATCTGTTTCATCTCTTCTCATCCTCCTCCTCCAGTCTTCACCAGGATTCGATCCTGAAGACCTCCTATGTAGGAGAGAGGTGTTCTAGCCATCTGCGCCACCTCGGCTCCTGGTTTTCGGAGCTTTTGGAGCATCTCGTCTTGTCTCTCTCCTGTTACGTCATCATCTTGCTGCCTGGCTCCCGGGGCCTGGCGGCTCACCGGCACACACAGCCTGGCAGCCCATGCGCCTTCTATATATATATATATACATATATTTTATTTTATTTTATTTTTTTACCGGGAGGTC
>JAQZBX010015172.1:0-37814 GCA_029593785.1 Cabassous unicinctus
CACCTTCAACCCAGGGATTCATGGAGGCTTAAAGCGAATGGCTGGAAAATCATTTTACAAGATAACAATAGCCAAAAACGGGCAGTAGTAGCTATTCTAATATCAGACAAAATAGAATTTAAATGCAAAACTATCATCAGAGACAAAGATGGACACTATATATTAGTAAAAGGGGTAATCTCTCAAGAAGAGAGATCAATCATAAACATATATGCACCAAATCAGGGTGCCTCAAAATACATGAAGCAAACCCTGGAAAAACTAAGTGGAGAAATAAATACCTCTACAATTATAACATTGGACTTTAACACACCATTATCATCATTAGACAGAACATCTAGACAGAGCATCACAAAAGAAACAAAGGCTCTCAACAATACATTAGAGGACCTGGACTTAATAGACATATACAGAACACTCCATCCAAATACAGCAGGATTTACATTCTTCTCGAGTGCACATGGTATATACTCCAAGATAGATCACAAGCTAAGCCACAGAACAACTCTCAATGAATTCAGAAAGATTGAGATTATGCAAAGTCATTTCTCTGACAACAATGGAATGAAATTGGAAATCACTAAGGGCCAGAGAAACAGGTTAGCACAAGGATATGGAAGTTAAACAACACACTTTTAGACAAACAGTGGGTCATCTAGGAAATCTCAAAAGAAATCATCAACTACCTTGAAACTAATGAAAATGACAACACAACATATCAAAACATATGGGATGCAGTGAAAGCAGTCCTGAGAGGGAAGTTCATAGCCATAAATTCATATATTAAAAAGGAAGAAAGAGCTAAAATTGATGACCTAACTGCATACTTGGAGGAATTGGAAAAACAGCAAACTAAACCAAAAGGAAGTAGAAAGACGGAAATAACAAAGATTCGAGCAGAGCCAAATGAAATAGAGAATAAGAAAGCACTAGAAACAATAAACAAAACCAAAAGCAGGTTCTTCGAGAATATCAATAAAATTGACAAACCCTTAGCCAGACTAACAAGGAAAAAGAGAGAACAGACTCAAATACACAAAATAAGGAATGAGCAAGGGGTTATCACTAGTGATTCCACAGAAATAAAGAGTATCATAAGAGGATACTTTGAAAAATTATATGCCAAGAAGAATAATAACTTAGAGGAAATAGACAAGTTTCTAGAAACTCATAAAGAGCCTACATTGATGAAAGAAGAAATTGATGAACTCAACAGTCCAATTACAAGTAAAGAGATAGATCAGTCATCAAAAACCTCCCAACTAAGAAGAGCCCGGGACCAAATGGCTTCACAGGTGAATTCTAACAAACATTCTAGAAGAGCTAACATCAATTCTGCTTAAGCTCTTCCAAAATATAGAAGTAGAAGGAATATTGCCTAACTCATTCTATGATGCTAACATTACCCTAATACCAAAACCAAACAAAGATACCACAAGAAAGGAAAATTACAGACCAATTTCTCTAATGAACCTAGATGCTAAAATCCTCAACAAAATACTTGCTAATTGCATTCAACAACATATCAAAAGGATTATATGCCATGACCAAGTGGGTTTCATCCCAGGTATGTAAGGATGGTTCAATGTAAGAAAATCAATCAATGTAATACATCACATAAAGAGATTGAAAGAAAAAAATCACAGGATCATCTCTACAGACACAGAAATAGCATTCACAAAAATACAGCACGCTTGCCCGATAAAAATACTACAAAAGATATGAAAAGAAGGAAACTTTCTGAATATGTTAAAGAGTATATATGAAAAACCCAAAGCCAACATCATTTTCAATGGTATAATCCTAAAAGCCTTCCCTCTGAGATCAGGAACAAGACAAGGATGCCCTCTATAAACACTCCTATTTAACATTGTCTTAGAAGTAGTTGCCGAGCACTGAGGGAATAAAAAGACATAAAAGGCCTCCAGATTGGAAAGGAAGAAGGGAAAGTTTCATTATTCACAGATGACATAATCCTGTACATAGAAAGCCCTGGTAAATCTATAACAAAGCTTCTAGAACTTATAAATGGCTTCAGTAATGTTGCAGGCTACAAGATCAATGCTCAAAAATCAGTAGCATTTCTGTACACCAATAACGAGCAATCTGAGGAGGAAATCAAGAAAAAAATACCATTTACAATAGTAACTAAAAGAATCAAATACCTAGGAATAAATTTAACTAAAGATGTATAGGACTTATATACAAAAAACTACCCAACACTGTTAAAGGAAATCAAAGAAGACTTAAGTAAATGGAAAAATATTCTCTGTTCATGGATAGGAAGACTAAACCTCAGCAATATGTCTATCTTATCCAAACTAATCTACAGATTTAATGCAATCCCAATAAAAATCAACACTATATTTTTTAAGGAACTGGCAAAACTAACCACAAAATATATTTGGAGAGGAAAGAGGCCCCGAATTGCCCAAGACATATTGAAAAAGAAAAATGAAGTTGGAGGTATCACATTACCTGACTTTAAAACATACTACAAAGTTACCATGATCAAAACCACATGGTATTGGCACAAGGATAGACCTACTGACCAATGGAACAGAATTGAGGATTCTTATATAGATCCTCGCATATACCATCATCTGACACTCAACAAGGCCACCAAGCCCACTCAGTTGGGAAAGAATGGCCTCTTTAACAAGTGGTGCTTGGAGAACTGGATATCCATATCCAAAAGAATGAGAGAAGAATACCATCTCACACCTTATACAAAAATCAACTCCAGATGGATCAAAGATCTCCATATAAGAGCCAAAACCATAAAGACCCTTGTAGATAATTTAGGGAAGCATCTACAGGACCTTGTAAAAGGAAATGTTTTCATGAACTTCATAGCCAAAGCATGAGCAGCAAGAGAAAAAATAGATAAATGGGATTTCATCAAAATTAAAAACTTCTGCATTTCAAAGGATGTTATTAAGAAAATAAAAAGGCAGCTTACCCAATGGGAGAAAATATTTGCCAACCATACATCTGATAGGAGCCTAATATCCTGCATATCTAAAGAAATCCTGCACCTCAAAAATAAGAAGACAAACAACCCATTTAAAAAATGGTCAAGTGACCTGAAAAGACACTTCTCCATGGAAGAAATACAATTGGCTTAAAAGCACATGAAAAAATGCTCGACATCGCTAGCTATTAGGGAAATGCAAATCAAAACCACAATGAGATACCATCTTACACCCATCAGAATGGCAGCTATTAAAAAAACAGCAGAATATAAGTGTTGGAGAGGATGTGGAGGAATAGGAACCCTCATCCACTGCTGGTGGGATTGTGTAATTGTCCAGTCACTGTGGAAGACAATTTCGTGATTCCTCAGAAAGCTAACAATAGATCTTCCATATGATCCAGCAATTCCACTACTGGGTATATACCCAGAAGAATTGAAAGCAAAGACACGAACAGATATATGCACACCAATGTTCATAGCAGCATTGTTCACAATTGCCAAAAGCTGGAATCAGCCCTGGTGCCCATCAACAGATGAATGGATAAGCAAAATGTGGTACATACATACAATGGAATATTACTCAGCTGTTAGAAAGAATAAAGTGCTAACACATGGAATAACATGGATGAATCTTGAAGTCTTTATGTTGAGTGAAGCAAGCCAGGCATTGAAGGATGAACAGTTTATGACCTCATTTATTTGAATTGAGGAAAGCTAACAGTTTCTGAGAACCACTGACTGAAAGATAGGCTAACAGGGAGAGACAGAGAGAAGGGTAGGTTGCTAGCCATCACCCATATGGGCATAATCGATGGTAAATTGAAAGAGCATAGTTACATATTGAAGGATAGGACAGGTGGGTAGAGATTTGGTGGTGCAGGATTAACAGGTGGGTTGATTAGGAAGGGCAGGTTAGAATACCCAGGGCATGTAGCTATGAATCTTGTCATCCCATGAGCCAAGACAGAAGACAGGGAAGAGTCATATGCCCCAGGGGGTGGGGTGGAAGGAACAGAAAATATCAAATGGGTATTGAGTGGTCATGGGAAATATTCTTCATTACCTTACAGTAATGGACACAGGACATAGTAAATATCATCAAAAATTATTAAACTGTACAGTCTAAATTGTAAACCATACTGTAAACCATTGACAATTTTATTTGCTTTATCTTACTATCTGTATAACAGTTATAACAATGCTAACATCCAAAAAAAGATGTTTTAATATGGGTGGGGAAGGGGGAGGGAGGTTGGGTAGGTGGGAGTCTCTAGTATTCCATGTGTGACTTTGTTGTGACCTAAAACTTCTTTGAAAATTTAATCAAATTTGGGAGACACTGGGGAATGAGAGGGGGAGGTGTCATGGTACACTGGACATCTGATAATACAGTGATAAAAGGAAAAAAGAATTTCTTCAAAAAAAAAAAGGATATTTTTTTGTTTTTTTTCCCATTTTTTCGAATGTCCCAATCCCCTAATTATATTTTATTTTTAGTTTAATTTCTTTTTTTCTTCTTCTGAGTTTCCTTGTACTTATCTCTTGTATTTAAGCTTATCATTGTTATTTCTTATTCCTATTAATTGTATTTTGTTATTATAAGGGCTTCATGTGCAGGGAAGGTTTAGATCACAGAAGGGTTACAAGGGGGGCTGCAGTGGTTTATTGGTGGGGGTTGTCTGGGATGGGAAATTCATGGGAGTAAGTCCATCTGAATATACATGAAAGATATATAAAATTGTTCAAATGATCAAGGGATAGGTCATGGTCATGGTGGGTAGACATTTACTCAATAAATGAGGGAATCTGAATTCCCAGCCTGGAGAGCTCTGCTACATTCCTCAAGGGAGTAGCAACAGTTCCCTGAGTGCAGAGGCCGCGTCTGGCAAAAGACGATGGCCCACTGATGGGTTCTTGTTATTGAGGACTAGCCTTATGAGTATTTGCTCTTCTAATTGAAACTTAGCCTACTCTTATGGGGTGCCTAAGGGTTGCCATCTGTGAGCCTCCTTGTTGCTCAAATGTGGCCTCTCTCTAAGCCAAACTCAGCATATGAGTGTATTACCCTCCCTCCAACGTGGGACATGACTCCCGGGGATGAGCCTCCCTGGCAACGAGGGATTAATACCAAGTGCCAATGGGCAACACGATTGGAAAAAGACCTTGAATAAAAGGGGGAAAAGGTTAAGAGAAATGAGTTCGCATGGCTAAGAGACTTCAAAGTGAGTCGGGAGGTCATCCCAGAGGTAATGCTTATGCACACCTCAGTAGGATCTCATAGAACACCAAATTGGATATCACCCCACACAGAGGGACCTCTGAAGGCTCTGGAAACCCCAGGTCCTATATAATTGGAGATAGTCCCAGAGATTGATGCCTAATTAGTGGGCTCTTCAGTGGAATCTGTGCTCATGAGAGTAACAGATTTGGACTCAAATAAGTCCTCTTGCACATGGTCTATCAGTCCCTTCTCTTCAAACCTATATGTGATGCTGGAGTTGTTAGGTGTACTTACAGAGACTGGAGCCTATGTGCCAGCTGTGCCTGGAATCTTGGTGGAGCTACAACTCCTACGCTACAGCTCAATGGACTCATCCAAGGGGCCTGGCGAGGAGACGACGATGGGCAACCGCCATCTCAGGGAATGGAGAGGACCTGCATCTGCAGGCAGGATAAACCCATCCACAAAATATATGGGATATAAACCCTCTCTCACTTGGAGGTGGAGTGGACATCACCATCCCAGTCCCCTCAGGATTGGGGGAAGAGCTTGGACTAGAGTGGACTTGGTGGTGTTCTATTGTAGACATATTATGATTCAAGCAATGGAAGAAATCATAACAGTGAGATGGAGCCGGTGGCCACTGGACATTTTTGGGGCAGGGAGAGGAGGGACAGTTAAAATACAGGGGCTTTTTTTGGGACTTGGGGGTTGTTCTGAGTGGCATTGCGGTGTCGGATGTAGGCCATTTTCCATCAGCATATACCATGCAGAACTGTGTGGGAGAGAGTGTGGTCTATGATGTGAACTGTGGTCCATGCTCGGTGGCAAGGCTCCAGGATGTGTATAACCATTGCGGGTGTTGTGTCACACGGATGAAGGATGTTGGTGTGGGATGTTGTTGGAGGTGTGGGAGGTGGGGAACATGGGAATCCCTGTAATTTCTGTGTAATCTTAGCACCTTTAAAAATACATACATATATATATATATATATAAAATAACATTTATGCAAACAAATGCACCTATATGCATATGTATTTATATATCATTTTACAAATATTTGTATGTATTGTGAAAAATTTGATTTTTACCCACAACAAAAAAAAATTTAAAGGGATTTTTTTAACCCTCTGTTAATCCAAGCTGTATGAGTAAAATATTCATACAAATACTTAAAGATTGTGTAAAATTCCAAAAAAATATAGCAGTGTTTCTGCATAATATTAGATAAAAATATAATGTTGTTAATCATGGTTTAAAAAAAAATAAAGCACATTACTTAGCTACAGTGGTAAAAAACAGCATAATACTGGCATAAGGACAGACAGATTGACCATACTCAGAAATTGATCCTTACATCTACACTCAAGTGATTTTTGACAATGCTATTAAGCCCACCCAACTAGCCCAGAACTGTCTATTCAACAAATTGTTCTGGGAGAACTACATAGATATATCCAAAAGAAAGAAAGAAGACCCCCATCTCACATTTTATACAGTAATTAGTTCAAAATGGGTCAAGGACTTAAATATAAAAACAATAACCATAAAATTCTGAAAAGATAATGTGGGAAACATCTTCAAGATCTTACGGTACGTGGTAGTTTCTTAAACTTTACACTCAAAGCATGAGCAACAAAGAAAAAATAGATAAATAGAACTTCCTCAAAATTCAACAATTTACACCTCAAAGGACTTTGTCAAAAGTGTGAAAAGGCAGCTGACTCAATTGGAGAAAATATTTGACAATAATATCTGATAATGGTTTAATACCCATGATATATAAGGAGATTATACAAGTCAACAATAAAAAGATAAAGTGTCTGATTAAAAAATGGGCAAAAGACTTGAAATGAAAACTGTCCAAAGAAGAAATACAAATGGTGATGAAACACCTGCAAAAATGTTCAACATCATTAGTTGTTAGGAAAATGCAAATCAAAACTACAATGAGATATCATTTCACACCTATTAGACTGTTCAAAATTAAGTAATCAGTAAACTCTGTGTTGGAGAAGATGTGGAGAGACAGAAATGCTCATTCAATGTTGGTGGGACTGTAGAATGGTACAGTCACTGTGGATGATGGTTTGGCAGATCCTAAGGAATTTGAATATAGACTTGCCATGGGACCCAACAATACATTTGCTAGGTATATACACAGAAGAACTGATAGCAGTAACATCAATAGATATCTTCACACCAAAGCTCATAGCAGCATTATTCATGATAGCCAAAAGTTGGAAATAACCCAGGTGTCCATCAACTGATGAATGGATAAACAAATTGTGTAGTATACATATGATGGAATATTATGCAGCAGTAAGAAATGAATTCATAAAACATATGACAACATGAATGAACCTGGAGGACATTATGTTGAGTGAGGCAAGCCAGATACAAAAGGACAAATATTGTATAATTCCCCTATTATGAATAAAATATATTATGTTAAATATAAATATGTTATGTAAAATATGAATATGGGTAGAAATGCATATATATCTATTTTTCTTTGAAGTTGAACAAATGAAAGTTAATACTACAAAATAGTAATATCAGACAGAAAAACACAAGTATTATATAAAGTTAAGGAGACCAGTCACAGAGTACTACATATTGTTTGATTCCATTTATATGAAATGTAAATATGAATCAATTTATAATGACGAAAGGAGATTAGTTGTTATGTAGATCTGAGGAAAGAATGCTAGGGGGTGTGAAGTCTTTAGTTTTGGAGTAATGAAATTTATTCTGAAACTTTTGCAATGATAAATGTACGGCATTGTGATTATACTAAAAGCCAATAATTACACACTTTACATCAAATAGCCAGAAACACTAGCAATGTACAGTGGGGAAATCATAGAGAGATTGAGATGTGAGGAATTTTCTTGTTCATCTGATTTTTGTTTATTGAAATAATGAAAATGTTCTAATAATGATTGAATAATGATTGAAGTGATGAATACACAATTATGTGATTACACCAAATACCATTGATGGTACACTTTGGATGAATTGTATGCTTATTAAGATGTGTCAATAAAATTGATTTGTTTATAAAAACAATATTGACAAACTATTTTTTCATCTTAAAAAAATAGAGGAATTCATAGATAGGTAAATTTTAGAGACTCACCCACTGAGACCACATGATAGATATTCTCCAGCATCAAATCTCTGAACATCTTTCTCTGGAATGTGTACAGCAGGGCCCAGTCTTCTTGGTTGAACTCCATAATTCCATCTTTCACATTTACACTACTTAAAATGTCATGGTCATTCAGGTTCATAGAGGGTCATCTCTACCAATGTCCAGAGTAGAATATATGAGAGAACAGCAATGATGAAGTGTGAATGTTTGCAGAAAGCTCAAACTGAGTTTGAGTTTCACGTCAGGTCATTCTCAGTGCTGAATGATCATCTGTGTTTCACACACAGAAACACATACACATATTTAATATTTAAAACCCTATTATAGAAGAATATCACAAGATATGTGGTATGATATTACTTTGAAATTTTGTAATAAACTGATCATTATAACTAACAAATGGTGCTATAAAATTTGCACTTGAGCATTCATAAGTAAAATACCCTTTTCCACCAACTTCAAGTAAATTTACAGATTCATAACAAGGCATGCAATACCTATGATTTGCCACATTGATATCATAACTATGGTTAGATTAATCCACCAGATGGCCTCAGTTTCTTCTCATCTATGAAATCATTTCACAAACTGTTACGAGTTTTCAGAGAGCCAATGGGCTTATGTGTAAACTGCTTCCTATCTAAAAGTAAGTCATAGGTCTATTATTCATTAAAATGACAGAGAACTTTGCAGAAAGCCCAGCATTCTGCAGAACCAAACAGGTATCATGCAGAACTTAGGATCAGTATGTGCTGCCTCACTCAACTCTATATAACTGAGGGGTCAATCAAAAAATTGTAAGCACAGACAGTTCAGCACAATAAACCACAGAGCCCTGAGACTGCAGTACTGAATGCTGATCCTAGCCTGACAATTCTAGAGGAATGAGACCTCCCAATCTCAACTTTCCTTGAGACCTCCAAATTCCCATGTTCATTTTTTTCTCTTGGATCTTCACCACCTCTTGATCCACTCTGGTCTCACAAATTCTTTAACAAGTTTCAGAGGGTCATGAATTTTATTCTATACCCTATAATCCTTTTCTTGAATGCACTCCAAAATTTATAAAACAATATTTCTTATAATTACTTGCATTTATGTTTGAATGAAGCTTATCTACAAATTTGGGCAATTTGGGGCCAAGTGGGTAAGGAGAATTTTAGTTAACTGTTTTGAAAAGTTTTCAAAATGTACAAATATATATCAATACTTTAAGAACTTAAAAATTGGGGGAATATAAAGTATTCCTCTATTCTATTACCCAACCCTCACTTTTGCTTCTCTCAACAATGCACAGCCCTGCATGCTAGCTTCTAAAACACTGCATTCATTGAACTCATCTGCTGAAATGCCAGCCTCCCAAATGATATAAATTTCAGCTCTTACTCATCTCTATCACCAGTGTTCACTGCATGCTGAAGCCAACTTCAGGCATTAACATGATTAGTGAATGCTTTATTTCTCCAGTGAGGAAATGGGCTGGATGAGAAAAAAAGCCTCTCTTATATCTCCAGTGAATACAGAGCCTTTATGGAGTCTGGAACAAATTTGTGCAATGTTGGAAAGGAGATTACTTATTGATCAACCACTAACATACCAGTCACCATTCAACAGGCTTAGATAAACAGAACTGCATCTCAGATACTTGAATATCTTCTAAATGAGTTTAGAATATCCATGCCAATTGGACAAACCTGCCCATCTGCTGACAACACATGGGCAATTTGTGTAGAAATAATTCCCTACTCACCAGTGGTTGCATTGGCAATAGCAGAGTTGACAAGTGTCTCACTCTGGGTTTTTACTCACAAGCAGATATGTACTAGGTGAACAAAGTTGAGAAGGAGAAAGAAGCTATAAGACTCTGGTCTTGTTTGGTTATTGATATTGTTTGGTCTATGTCAAACAATATCATTTTCCCACCACCAAGTTCTAAATCTTGTCCCATTGGATTTTGCTATCACCCAAAATATTCAAGAATGTGTTTCATTATGGGGTTGATGAATTCAAGAACTTTTACATTTTGAGAGATCAATGAACCCCATCATGCAAATCTAGTCCTGAAAATCCTCTACATCAGAAAATATTAGAAATACATGGATCATAATGTCTCAGAATCCCCAGAAATTATGAGGGCAAGATAATGTAGAAAGAAGAATTTGGAAAAAAATCAATTTCCACAATATATTTTAGTAAAGGTGCAGCTGAAATCTTATCCTATATTAAACTTCCACAGTTGTAACATCCCTGCATTTCATAATTTATAAATGTAAAGGGTCTTCTATACAGTAAATTTCCCAAAACACTGCAAGTACATGCCATTAATGGACAAATGATAGCATTGTCAGAAACAGAAGTCAGATTAATTTACCCATTTGTACTTGAGCCCAGAAAAACAGTGATTGCCTTAAATGTTTTTGGATATTTACATATTTGGTTATTTAATCCACAAAATAACCTGCTGATTAAGGCTAGTAATCTATTTAACAAATGAAATAAACAGAAGTTCAGAAATCTTTAGTAATGTTAAAAATTACATGGCTAGAAAAACACAAAAGAGTTTTTCTTATTGTCTCCCTTGTTCAGATTTCTTAAGGCTTATACCTAGGTTTAACCTGCAATGCCAATTAGCATTTTGATAATCAGAAAGTCCCCAACCCATTGTCAAAATCTCCTCTTCATATATTTTGTTTACACAATCACACCCCCTTTGCAAGTTCTTCTACCATACAGAAACTTTCATAGAATTGAATTCACTATTCAAGCATCAGCTTCTAAATCCCCTGATGATTATTGTCCAGTATTATCCACATACATCCATTTCAACAGAATTTCAACATTTCTCATGTCCTTCTGAGTATTTACCACATCTGTCTCCAATAGGAGTGAACCCAAGTACCTGTCTTGTCCATGACCACATGGACACAGAGCCTAAGATGTTGATCCAGATCCAAACACAGAGTTCCTTTCTTTTAGGTCACTCATGTAATTTATCATTATACATGCATTTGTTTTCTTGTCTTTCTTACTGGTATAACTACATAAAACTATCCCCTTAATGATTTTAGGCAAGGTTCCCTTTGAAAAGTACTAATGAATTATGAATCCTGAGAAACTCTATGTCCATGGTAACCTAACCTAACCTAACCTCAGACACCTGGGCCTAAATGCCTGCAGTCAAATTCAATGATGACATTCTGATTAACAAAATCATTTACAAAATAAATAAGGACTGCCTCCCAGTGATTAAATTTTTCTTCCATATTCACAACCCAAACAGACCAAAAATGCAAGGAAAACAAGACTTAGTGATCATGCTTCCATCACAGTCCAGAGCTAAGAGTGTCTTTCTTGCTCTAGAAAAAGGACCATTTTCATGGAAGATTCTCTTTATACTTTTGATAATGCCATTAGTCCTGTAACATAGAAGACATGCCCTGATTAATTCGGATGACAGTGAAGATACATTTAATAAAGTCATGCCTTCTTTAACACAATCTGTACCCTCAAATTAGGGAAATCATGCAGATAAAATTAAGAGAAACAGATTGTGACTTTTAATGTCTTCTAAAAGTCTTAATATCAATCTTCATTTCTTTTCCCACAGGATTTGTTGATTTTGTGCTTTGTTGATTTTGTGCTGGGAAATTACTCTAGAGTATCTACATGAAGTTCCCTGCTAGTCTTCCCTTAGAATGTTTTAAAATGTAGAATCAAAGGTAACATGGAATAAATTATGAAAAAATATATTATATATTTTATATATAATAACCATAAATGCAATGAAGTAACATTCCATACTTCTAATTTTTAAAAATTTAAGGGAAACTAAATCCTAAAGAATAAAATATTCAGATGTTCCCTAAATATTAAGAAGCCATAAGCACTCCCTGGCCCAGGATTGGGAGGAGGTGGTGAAGCAAGACACGGCCACACAGGCACTTGGTGAGGTGGATATGAGATATCCATCATAGACCTCAGAGAGTTCTCTTCCCCAGAAACCAACAGATGAATGGGCAAACATGAAGTCCCATCCTGCTATACAAGCTGCCATTGACCTCACAGTGGTGGCCACAGGAGACAAAGCATGCGTAGTGACTGGGCAGCCGTTTGACATGATGAAAATGAAGATGCAGACATTCCCTGACCACCTGTATATGGGACTCACTGACTGCTGCCTCAAGGCTTACTCCCAGATGGGCTTCTGGGGCTTCTAGAAGGGGACCAGCCCAGCACTGATTGCCAACATTGCTAAGAACTCCATCCTCATCATGTGCTATGGCTTCTGCCAGCAGGTTGTGAGGAAGGTTGTTGGACTGGACAAGCAGGCAAAGCTAAGTGACCTACAGAATGCCACTGCTGGCTCCTTTGCCTCTGCCTTTGCTGCACTGGTGAACTGTCCCACTGAGCTGATGAAGTGCCACCTACAGACAATGTATGAAATGGAGACAATGGAAAAGATCACCAAAAGCCAAAATACAGTTTGGTCTGTTGTGAAGAGCATCCTTAGAAAGGATGGCCCCTTGGGCTTCTACCATGGTCTTTCCAGCACTTTACTTTGAGATGTTGAAGGCCATTTCTTTTTCTTCAGTGGCTATGAGTTGAGCCGATAATTTTTTGCATTGGGGAGATCAAAAGATGAATAGGCCCTGTCCCTTTGATGTTAAGTGGTGGAGTTGGTGGAATTTGTCTCTGACTGGTTGTACAACTGGTGGACTGTACCAAATTAAGAATTCAGGTTTTTTTCATGGCTGGAAAATAAACAGGATTTATCAGAACATTTCTAAATGTTGTGAAAAATCATGGAATAACAGCCTTATATTCTGGAGTGAAATTTACTATGGTTTGCACATTCGCTGCCAATGGGGCACTGGTTTTGGCCTATGACAGCAAGAAGTTGTTGATGAGCCAGATGGAAGTGTCCTGAAGTGTTCTGGCATAGTGTATCCAAGTACATATGTTTAGGGGCTAAAGTTCATCTCAGGGGTTCACAGCATTCAAGACCAATGTGGAATTATTTTGGCTTCATGGGAATTTTGTTTTGTCTTCCTTTCTTCTAAATCTTAAACTTTATGAAAGGACCTCCATTTGACATCATATAATTTTGGCCCACAATTATACTGAAGTAGAAAAGTTATTGCTTTTGCCCTTGGTGGAATATACAGGATGAGCCAGTGGCCTTAAGTACCTTCTCTGACAGGTCAAATATAGGTATATCAGGGCTTTTATATAAACCTGTAGATGTGCATGCAGTTTGAATGGTTATGGGTTGAATGAAACAATTTAGTTCCATGTTTAACCTCACATATCACAGAAAAAAACAGCATTGACCATATTCTGTGAAGATGGTTATAAATGATTGCTTAACCCATGTAACATGTAAAGTCTCTTTTAAAGACCACTTTACAGGTGCACTATATTAAACAGTTAAAGTTTTCATAAAGATTTAATTGGAACTTGAACCAAAATACCCATCTAAATTTTAAGAGGGGAATAAACTTGAATGCTGGTGTGGCTTTCATATTCTTGAGTTAAAGTTCCAGAGTAGGCATCCTGGATATTCCCAAGATGCTCCACTCTTACCTCAAATTGTGCCAATTCAATTCCTCCCTCTGAGTATATTTTTAATTGTATCCCAGAGCGTCGGACCTTTGGGAAAGAACTTGACCTTCACCTCTGTCTACTTCCTCTCTTCCGTCTCAAGAAGAACTTCACTCTGCTGAGCTTTAGATTGAAGAAGGGGTGGAGGGGATGGGGCTGTCCTGCCATGCTTCAATGGAGACCCAATGGCTGACAGCAGCTCTTAGCTTACAGTTTCTGGGTCCGGACTTGGACAGGATTCCTGTTGGCTCATCTAGGAACTGTTGATACACCATGGACCATTCACTGTTCTCTGCCTCTACCAATCAGAAACCCTTCCAGGGAACAGAGAATGCCAAAACCTTCAAGAGAAACCTTTTTTTTTCTGTTAAGATATTGAATGACAATACTCATGGGTGAAATCCTTTCCTCTCATATAGGACTAAATAGAATTGAGTGCTTGTACTAGACAGTGAGTGATGTCAGTGTTAACCCATCCTGAAGTTTACCTTAAGGTCCATAACTCATGTCTTTCAGTTGCTTTCTTTATAAAAGAAAAGTTTTCTACTTTACTTTTTTCTCCACACTCAAAGTTCAGTAACTACTGGGTGCTGCTTATTCTGAGCTGGATGGATTAAAACAGAATACAAAATGGATTGGCTCACATCAGAATGTAGGTGGCTCTGAGGGCACAGTGCCCTGCCTAGGCCCATGGCAAGTGTCAGCCTGTTGTCAGCAGTCCTTTTCCACCCACATTGTCTGTTAAAGATATAACTATCTTAAATAGAAATAATTTCAAGAAAGTTGCCGGGAGTGGGGAATGAGTGGAAGGGAGATAAGTCAGGAACATTTTTTTCATTCATTTTGCTTAATTCATGTTTAATATTGGTGTATAATTTGTAACCTTTCAGATCTGAACTTCCGACAAAAATATGGCCACCTGAAATATTGTGTTTAAAGGAAGTTGGGCATTCTTTCATTAAATTATTTACCTAATGAAAAAAAAAAAAGGAGCTATAAGCAATATACTAAAAAAAAAAAAAGTCCTAGGTGAGTAAAACATAAAGAGCTTCTATATGTAGCAAAAGCTTAAGGTGATTAAAAAAGAAAAACTTAAAGTGGAAAATAGCTTTTAAAAGCTTTTCCTATTATGTTGCCAGGGAGCTTACAGGAAGAATATGTTAAGTCTTCTTTCAATGTAAAATGGAAGTAGTCCATTTTACTACTTTACTAGTTACACCTGGAGGTCTGTAACTTCTACCTTCTTGTCATTTGTGGATAATTTTTTTCTCACATTTTAGGAAGAGTATGAAAATGCATAGCTAGAATAAAACACACATTGTATTGATTCCCATATCCTTATCTTTTCTTGGCCGTATAACATCCACCTAACATTGCCCATTTGAATTTTAGCCAGTGTTTAAATTCTGCATCAGAATTTAGTCAATTCCAACTTCTTAATCCAGACTCTTCTACCTTTTACAGTCTGAGCTAATATTCTTTTATTTTGCAATGTGGTAGTATTTCCCATCACTTTGTAGTGTCCTGTAATCTTTCATGTATCTTTTCTTAGCAATGAGATTTTAAAGTACTTCTCCACAGACTCCACAGAGCTTGCCATTGTTTAAAAACTTCATTTATGTAAACAAATGCACATATATGCATATGTATTTATATATCATTTTACAAATATTGGTATGTATTGTGAAAAATTTGATTTTTACCCACAATAAAAATAAATTTAAAAAAATAACCAAAAAAACCTTGATTTTTGCTCAACAGAATTTTCTGATTAATTAGATACTTGAGATATTTCCTTTACACTTTCAAAATCCTGAGTATCTTTTGGTAACCTATCCTCTCTTGTTTTTATTTGTTCATAAAATGTAAGTTCTGGATAATGGCAAGTTTACAATCAGTTAATGTTAACATTTTCAAAAATAGAGGGTTTGAGGTCTAGAAAAATGCCCACTATATACCTAAAAATGAGTGATTATTTATATGATATTGATTTAGCATAATTTTTGTACATCCAAGATTTAATACTGACTATTCCTCTGGATAATTAGGTAAATTTCCTGCTAGTGACTTATGCAGTAGACTCTTTTATTCCTTTAAAATTTTTCTAGGATATGATACTATTTTTAATCTAATTAATTTCCTTAGTGATATGAAAATAATCTAAATTTTTATTGATTCTCTGAATTGTGAGTTGCTTGACTTTTAAATCAGAATTCTAATCTTTGGTTCTCCTTTTAGCCTATGTAAATTGATTGTCTTGTGGAAAAATAAAATGACAATTTTATAGCAAACAAAATCCACATACTGTGCAAATTCATTTTCTCTGCTCTTATTCAAGATATATTTAATAACTTTATTTAGCAGAGCCTTCTTTGTTTTTAGAGTATAAAATTGTGTTTCAATTATTAATTTTCTCTAAAATTTAAATTAGCTTATATCCTCTCAAATATTTCCTGAGCTACTCTTCCTTTTTAAATAATTATATATTAATGCAGTGCTTTCAGTATCACTTCAATTTGAAATAGATTGTTTATTTTAATTGTCCCTTTGTAGAGAGATTCAACTTCATAATCCATTACCTTTTAATATGGCTTCTATTCAGTAACAGACAAGGCTAGCATGATCAAGTATTTAAAATGAAATAAAAATACATTTTTACTTTATCACCTATAAGTATATTATACCCAGCATCTTACAAAATTGATTTTATAATAAAGTTACACTAGGGAAAGGTACTGTCTAATTTTGTGGTTATTAAGTAATTAGCCTACTTAGTATAATTTTTAAAGAAAGCAGAGTGATTACAGTTTGATGAAGGAAAATACATGTTTTATTTATGTTTTATTGAAATTCTCTGTTTTACAGGTCTAAGTAGATAATCTTATATCAGGATATGCTGGAAAGTGATTTCTAACACTAGGCTAGTTAAGTATTAGTTTTTTTATCTGATAAATGGATTTACTATTGACTTCTCTTTTGAATTCTGAGGAATGCTTTAATGTACAGATATTTAAAAATAATTTCACCAGAATTAATTGCAGTAATATTTTTCCAAAATATTTTTACAAGGAATATATACATATCTTTTGATCTTAATATTAAACTTAGAATTAGGCATGGTAAATGTAGCAAATGGAGATACATTAGTTGGTTTGAAGGCAAAGAATTATTGCATCTCTGCATTATCTGTATTTTTGTACCTGACAAAGAGCTTTGGGATACAAGTGCCTTTCTGCTATTTACATTACTTTTTGTAATTTGTGTAATATTTGAAGAAAATTGTAGTGCACAATAGACTTCCCAATGTCTGATTATAGTTAATGAAATGCCCTTTGTATTATGTTAGGAAGTGTGTGACTAATATGGTAAAGAAGTGACAATTTTTTATTCATCATTCAAACAGCAGAAGTTAGGGATACATATATTTCCAATGAATAGGTTTGCGTTTTTGTTTAAGGCTAAAAGTTGACCTTAGTCATTCAAGAAACTATTCAATCTACTTTTTAATAAAAATTAAATTACTAAAAAAGACCCTATGGTAGGGAAGTAAATGTGACTCAAGTGGTTGGGCTCCCATCTACCATATGGGAGGCCCAGGGTTCAATTCCCTTGGCCTTCTGGTGAAAGCAAGTTGACCCATGTGGCACAGAGAGCTGGTGGCCCATGCAGTGTGGAGAGCTGATGGCCCATGTGGTGCAGAGAGCTGATGGCCTGCATGTTGTGGAGAGCTAATGGCCCACATGGTGCAGAGAGCTGGTGCAGCAAGATGATGCAACAAAACTAGAGAAGCAGACACAGAAAAAAACAGTGAGTGGACACAGTGAGCACAAGTGGCAAGGGGGGGATAAATAAATAAAATAAATCTTTGGTAAAAAAGAGACCCTATGTTAGAAATGAATATATTTGGGTCTGAATCCAAATCTGCTAAAATTTATAAGCAAAGGAAATTGAACATGGAGATGCAAAACAAAGAGACAGATATAGAACAGAGAAGAGAGAGAGACCCCCATGTGACATATGACTGCCATCACCAGAATGCAACAAAAGCTGAGAGAAAACATGGCCTCACCAATATCTTGATTTTGGACTTCTACCCTTCAAAACCATGAGAAAATAACTGCCTGTTGTTTAAGCCAATCCATGGTGTGGTATTTGTTGGAGCAGCTGTGAAAACTAAGACTACTAGTTTTAATGAATTTTTGGTATGTCAGTTCTCTTTTTCTCTGATACAATTTAGAGACAATTGCCTAAAATAACAATTATAGGCCCATGCTAATGGTAATACAATATATAAAGATGTAAGCTGTGACAATAACAACAAAAAGAAGGATTGATGGAGCTGTATAAGATTAGAGATATTTTATACTATTATTTGTTAATAGTGGCTCAATTATGATAATGTTTAAAATTTAATTGTAACACTTGGGGTAATCACTAAGAAAATAACAAAAAATATCCAATTAAAGGGAAATGAGAAATAAATATTTTGTAAGACAAAAAACTCAATTTAACTTCAAAGGACAAGGATATGAGAAGCAAAAAATATGATATTTAGAAAACAAAGAGATATGACAAATAACTCCTCCCTTCTCAGAATTATATTACATGCAAAAGAGTTAATTGTTATTAAAAACAGAGTTTGGTAGAATGAATTTTAAAAAAATAACCCAACTACATTCTGTTTACAGGATAATAACTTTCAATGTTCCCCCCCAAAATAGATTGAAAGTTAAAGGGCGGTATATGATATTCTTTGCAAACTGTTACCAAAAAAAGGTCTGGATCTATAGATAAATGATGCATGGATAGATAGATGATAGATAGATAGATAGATAGATAGATATAGCTCTATAGAAAACATAGAGTGAATGTAAAAAAGTGTTATGAGACCAAGGGCATTATATATTATAAAACTTACAATGCATAAAAAACATACAAAAAATTAGAAACATATGCACACCCACCTAACAATATCCACCAAAAATATGTGGCAAAAATGAAGGATGAAGTATATATTTTTATGATAATTATTGGACATTTCAATACCCCACTTTCAAAAATAGAAAACAGAACCAGACAGATGATCAAAAAATAGAGAACTTAAACAATGGAATTAACCAGTTAGACCTAACAGACACATACAGAACACTGAAACAACAGAAGCAAATCTACATTCTTCTTAAGTTCATGTGGAACATTCTCAAGGGTAGATCATATACACTGGGTCACAAAACAAGTCTAAAAAATTTTGAAACACTGAAATCACAGAATGTATCTTCTCCAACCATAATGGAATGAAACAAAAATCAGTAACATAAGGAAAAGTAAAAAATTCACAAACATGTGGAAATTAACACCCATTTAAAGAATCAGTATGTTAAAAATTGAATCGCAATGGAAATTAGAAAACATTTTGTGATGAATGAAAATGATAGCCACAAACCTACACTTGTGGGAAGAAAGAAAAGTAGTGCTCAAGAAAATTTATACCTTTAAACACTTACTTTAATAACAAAGAATAGTCATAAATCTAGAATCTGTCTTTACATCTTAGAGAAATGTAAAAATAAGAGCAAACTAAACCCAAAATTATGAGAAACAAGGAAATAAAGCACAAATGTATGCTTACTGGGAAAAAAAAACAAAACTAGCAAAATCAAAACAAACTTCTAAAAAGGTGCTTTTGGAGTTATTTATTTAACAAGTTCACTACCAGAATAACACAGCATGTTCACACCCAGGGAATCTAAAGATAACTAGCATGAGCACAAGTTTGGATTTTACAAGTATCAGGGGATAAATGTGATAGAGATAATGCCAAATGAAAATATGGATGTGGTTTCAAGTTTTTCCTACATTAAAAGAAGAATTAACACCAATACTTCTGAAGCTCTTACAAAAACAAAAGAGGAGGGGATAACTAAAATATGTTATATGGATGCAATAGAATACTAGACAGCCACAAGTAGCAATGAAGTAATGGTACATGCTTCAAAAATGGACAAGTAAAAATTATGTTAAATAAAAAAGTCAGACACAAAATTTCAATTTTTTGATGATTCCATTTACATGCATTATCCAGAATAAGTAAATTCACACAGAGAGAAAGATTTCTTTTAGCAAATTTTGTAGTTCCCACACAAATAAGCCCTTTACATCCTTGGTTAAATTTACTCCTAGGCACATCCCTTCATTCAGTCCCATGCAGGTTAGGAGTCATTCAGAGACAGCATGGCCCAGATCCCTCCTGCCAGAGATTTTAGAGCAACACAGAGCAATGACTTAGAAGTTCATGCATATCCAGGCACAGGGACCCTAGTCCACAGAGACCCAGGGCAGAACACAAATTGCTGAGGTGTATTGCATAAAAAAGAACCCCCAGAGGAAAATTATACAGAGAGAGACCATGCCAAAATGGTTGGCAAGAGCTGTACAGAGCAAATCCACTTTCTCTTGGCAGGATCACCTAATAATAAAGGAGACTTTTCTGGATTGACCCACCTTTATGCATTGATCCCATCTGGGTATAATGGGGCATGATATGCTAACAAGGAAGAAACTAGAGGTAGGAAAACATCACAGATAAAGGTGAGGCAGGGACTGAACTTGTGTAAGACAGGATGGGACCTAGAACCAAAATGTATAAGGAAAAGGGGGCAATGAATAAAAGAGAAAATTTAAACAAATATTAGGAGATGGGGAGAAAATTCTGCAGAAAAACAAACAGAAAAAATCAAGATTCTCAGAGAAGGATTAGAGGAAAGGAAGCTTTTTACAGGATACGTAACAGTTGCAAAAATGAACAATCTTGAAAATTGTAACACATATCCAGGGAAAGAATCAGATGAAAAGCTGAAAAAATATGAACAGATAAACACGAGCTACTCTAAAGGTGCAGGATAATTTACACCAGGATTCAAAGAAGAAGCTTAACACAAATCCAATTAACAATGAAACCCTAGAAAAGAGGGAGAAATGGACCTCCAGAGTTAATTCATCATGATAATCCTATGACCAGATATCAGCAAAAAATAACAAGCCATACTGAGAAACAGGAATATATTACTCAGTCAGTGGAACAAATTAAAACTTCAGATGAGGACACAGAATTTGGAACAAATAAACAAAGAACTTCAAATAAATCACCTAAATGAATCTAAGGAGAATAAGAAAAATATGGATATAGAACTAAGGTATATTAAGAAGACAAAGTGTGAGCATAAAGAAGAACTCGGAAGTTAAAAAAAATATTATTAGGATGAAAGTCACAATAATGGAGATTAAAAGCACACTAGAGACATACTAAAACCTATTTGAATAGGAGGAAAAAAGAATCAGTGAATTAGAAGGCAGGATACTTGACATAATACAGTCAGGTGAACAAATAAAGAAGAAAGAAAAATTGAGCAATATCTCAGGAATTTGAGTGACAGCATGAAGCACAAAATCATACATGTCTTGGGTGTCCCAGAAATAGAAGGGATAAGGGGCAGAAAGAATATTTGAGGAAATAATGACTGAAAATTCCCCAACTCTTATAAAAGACATAAATATACATGTCTAAGAAGCATAAAGAACTCCAAACAGAATAAATCCTAATAGACCTACTCAGAAACACATACTAATAAGAATGTCTTTTGAAAAAGGTAAAGTGAGAATTTTGAAAGCAGCAAGAGGAAAGCAAATCATCACATACAAGGGATCCTCAATAAGAGTAAGTACTGATTTCCAATCATAAGCAATAGAGGAAAGAAAGCAGTGGTCTGTTATATTTAAGGTACTGAAAGAGCAAAACTACCAACCAAAAATTATCTGACCAAAAAAAAAAGGCTTTTGAAAATGAGCAAGTGTTTAAAATATCACAGATAAACAAAAACTGGAATAGTTAATCAACAAAAGACATGCCCAACAATAATTACTAAAGAGAGTTAGTTCTGCAGTAAGACAGGAAAGAGAGGCTTTGAGTAGTGAGAATAAATGAAGATCTACAGTACGTTTAATGTTATAGTTTGCTAAAGGCTGTCAATGAAAAAGTACCAGAAATAGGTTGTCCTTTATAATGGAAAGTTATCAAGGTAAAATCTTACAATTCTGAGGCTGTGAAAATTTCCAAATTAAGAAATCATCAGAGATGCTGTCTTACCGAAGTCACCTACTGGCAGATCCTGTATGGGAAGGACAAATGGCAGCTGTTCTCTGCCAAGGTCCCTGCCTTCCACTCTAGGCTCACTTTCTCCCCAAGAACAGCATTGGGCAAGGCATAAGGCTCATCTCTCCCCCGGGGCTATGTCTCTTCAGCTTCAGGCTGATCCACTGAATTCAGCCTCCAGCATCTCTTTCAGCCTCTCAGGGCTTCCCTTTCTGCAGCTGTAGGCAATCCTGGCAGCATGAGATGGCAGCTCTCTTTCTCTATACTCTGTTTATACAAGACTCTAGAAAAAGGATTAGCACCCACCCTGGGTCCCAAAATTTGATCAAAGCCCCTTAACTGAGGTGATTTAATCAAAAGGTTCCGTCACTGAATCTAGCTAAAATGTCATAAATACAATAGGCTTAAATGTACAGGAATAGATTAGCTTAAGAACATAATCCTCTGGGGTCAACAAAAGCCTCAAACCAGCACATTCTATGCTCTGTACCCCCAAAATACATTTTCTTTCCATATGCAAAATGCATTAATTATATCACAATATTTCAAGAAGTCTTAAATCATTTCAGAAGCAATGTTAAGTACAAAATCTCATAAAAATCAGTGTTATGTCTGTGGTCTGTCTTGTAGCAAAATTTCCTTCCACCTGTAGACCTGTGAAAGAACACAAGCTATCTGTTTCCAATATACAAAGGACAGAGTATCACAGGATACATGCTCTCATTGCCATAGGGAGAAATTGAAAGGAAAACAGGGGTCATGGGTACTGAACAGTATCAATAACCTGCAGGATATACTCCATTAGTTTTACAGTTTGAAAGTCATCTATAGAATGATGATTTCTTGTTATCCTCAAAACCTCATGGAGGCCCACCCTCACCAAAGGCTTGTACAGTGGCCAATAACTCAGTTCCATCCTCATCAAAGATCTAAGTGGTGTCCAAGCTTTAGGACTCACCTTTCAAGAATACTGGGATGAAGCCCACAATCTTGTAAATCTCTGAGGCATGTACTCAACTCCTTCAGAAGAATTGGGTGGCCACCTGACTCTCCCCAACAACAGGGAATGTACTCCACCTTCTGTAAACCCTGAGGTGGTAGAATTCTCCATGAAAAATGAGGCAGAAGGTACATCTTTTTCAAATGCTGGGGCAAACTTACCCTTTCCAGACACATTGGTGGGGTTCCACACTTAGCCTGACAAGATGTTTTAGATTCAGGCCTCAGCTTCCACAGTTTTGACCTTGAAATTTTTGCTTCAATCTCTCTCTTTTCTGTCCCTATTTATCCAGGCTGACAGTGGTTTCTATCACACAGATCGTGAGAAAGCTTGCTGGTTTTGCATGAATTTCACAGGGGTCCCAACCATCAAAACAATAGGAATATCATCAAATCCTTTCTGGAAACTGCATTTCCAATCCTAACTTGTAAGGAAATGGCTGCCTATTTCCATGTTTAGTTAATTCCTTGCATGGGGCTTTATTCTCTAGAGACTCATTTCCCAGAAGCTCAGAATTTCCTGAACCATATATACCTGGTTTCTTTATGCCCAGGATTTCAGGTCTCAGCTTATCTCTTTCCTTTCACATTTTTCTTTAAGCTGCAAGGAGAAGCCAGGTTTCATTTTCCACCTTTACTTTAGAAAGCTCATAACTAAATGCCCAAGCTCATCACTTTCAAATTCTCCCTTCCATCTAAGATCAGGAATCAATTTAACCACATTCTCTACAACTTTAAAACAAGGAAAACCTTTCTTCCAGTTTCTAATAATACATCCATCAATAACTAGCAGAGAACTAGAAAATCCTCAAATATGTGGAAGTCAATTAGCATACTCTTAATCAGTGGATCAAAGAAGAAATTGCAAGGGAAATCAGTAAATACCTTGAGACAAATGAAAACAATTACCCAAAATATCAAAACTTACAGGAAACAGTGAAGGCAGTGCTAAAAGGGAAATTTATAGCACTGGACATTAACATTATAAAAGAAGACAGATTTAAATCAGAGAACAAACCTCAAAAATAGAAAATGAGAAAAGAGAAAACTAAACATAAAAACAAGCATAAGGAAAAAAATAACAAGGATTAGACCAGAAATCAATGCAATTGAAAATTTAAAAAAAAGAGCAAAACCACAACCAAAAGTTCGTTCTTTGAAAAGATTAATAAAATTGACAAACTCTTAGATAAACTGACAGAGAATAGAAGATGCAAATAAATAAGTCCAGAAATGAGAGGGGCACATTACTAAGGACCTCACAAAAACAAAAAGGATCATAAGAGGATGTGAACAACTGCCAGTCAAAAAATTAGACACATTAGACAAAAGGGAGATAGAGATAGTCCTAGATATGTACAACCTACACTGATTCAGGAGGAAATCAACAGAACAATTACAAAAAAGAGATTGAATCAGTCATCAAAAATTTCAAACAAAGAAAAGTCCAGTACCAGATGGCCTTACAGGGAATTCTGCCAATTATTCTAAGCAGAATTAATGCCAACCCTGCACAAAATCTACAAAAAATTTTAACAGAGAGGAACATTACCTAATTCATTTTAAGAAGCCAACATCAAAACACCAAAGCCAGATGAAGATACAATAGAATTATAATAATAGATTAATTTATTTTTTGAATATAGACCAAAAATCCTCATCAAAATATTTGCAAACAGAATCCTACAGCACATTAAAAGAATTATATGCCATGATAAAATGGGTTTTATACCAGGTTTTCAAGTGTGGCTCAACAGAATAAAATAAGATAATGTAATATACCAGATTAACAAAACAAAGGGGTGAAAACGCATGATCATCTCAATTGATGTAGAAAAGGAATTTGAAAAATACCAGCTTCTATCTTGATAATAACTTTTAGGAAAAATAGAAAAAGAAGGAAATTCACAAATTATAAATGGCATATATAAAAACCCACAGCATACAGCATAGTCAATGGTAAGAGTCAGAAAGCTTTTCCTCTAAGATCTAGAACAAGACAAAGATGCCCACTGTCACAACTGTTATTCAACAATACTGGAAAAATTCTAGCCAGAGCAGTTAGGCAAGGAAAAGAAATAAAAGGCATCTAAACTGGAAAGGAAGAAATGAAACTTTTACTGTTTGCAGATGATATGATCTGAAAATCCTAAAAAATCCACAAACAAGATTCTAGAGCTAACAAATGAATTCAGCAAAGTAGTGACGCATGCTTAATAGTACAATTGTAAAAATGTGAATAATAAATGTGCCACAGTAATTCATGGTTTTAATAAAAGGGTATTATATGGCGAAAATATACCCCAATACAAACAATGGACTATAGTTAATATTCTTTCATCAGTTCTAACAATGGTACTATACTAATGCAAACTATTAAGAATATGAGGGTGTGATGACTTGAATTAGGAGAATCTAGAATATTATGTTCTTGAACAATCCATTTCTGTGGGGGGGGGGGCTTTGCTTTAGATTCAAATAAGGGGCACTTTGATTAGGTCACTTTCAGTGGGATCACTTTAGGGATTTTGACTGGACTACACCAATGAGCCATGACCCAGATTGGATCTCTGCCCACTTGCTGGGTCTTATATTAGCTGAGAATAAATAGAGAGATAGAAGAGACACAGAGAAAGAGAATTTTGCCCTAGCAACCCTGCCATGTGAGAGAGACAGAACTCAAGGTCTTTATCCAGCTGCAGAAAGACAAACCCCAAGAAGCTCAAAGACATGAGGTCCAGGGAGAAATGCCTGATCACTGACAGCTGAGCTTGAAAAGAAAGTAGAGAGAGACAGGCAGACCTGCTCTCTTGCCTTGCCGCATGGAAGGATTCTAGGATCTTCCAGCAGACAACCTTTCATAAGAAACAGCTACTGTAAGCATCGTTATCTCCAATAGAAGGACCCACCCAATCTGGTGCCACAAAGGAGAAACACATCTCTTAGTGAGGTGATTTATTTTGAGTGTACAAGCAAGGAACTGGGGGAATCTTCCACAAACCAGTTCAAAGTGAGAATGGGAGTTAGGGTTTTTATAGTTAAAGAAAAAGAGGCTAGGTGTTGAGGAAAGTATGTGCAATTTTGCAGTCTGGCATTGTCCCAAGCATACAAAAGAAATGAAAATATAGACCCCCCAAAAAGCTCGACTACAATTGTTTACATCAACATTACTCATAATAGCAAAAGTTGGAAATAATCCAAATGTCCATCAATAGATGCATTGATGAAAAACTGTTGTATAAAAATAACTCAAAGCATGGACTTGAAAAGATATATGCACACCAATGTTCATAGTAGTATTATTTACATTTGCCAAAAGATGGAAGCAACTCAAGTGTCCATCAAACAATGAATGGATAAACACTGTGGTATATACATAAATAGAATATTATTCAGCATTAAAAAAGAATGAAGTTGATTCAAGAAATAACAAGGATGATCCTTGAAGACATTATGTTCAGTGAAGTAAGCCAGACACAAAAGGACAAATATTGTATGATGTCACTGAAATGAAATAATTAGAATAAACCAAGCTCATAAATTCAGAATCTAGACTATAGCTTACCAGGAACTGTGGTGGAGGTAGGAAATGGGGAATTAATGCTTAAATTGTACAGAATTTCTATTGAGTTTCATTGCACTGTTTTAATAATAGATGATGGTGAGGGTAACACAACATTGTGAGTATAATTAACAGCACTGAATTATATACATGACCATGGTAAAAGAGGAAATTTTAGGTCATATATATGCTATGAGACTAAAACTTAAAAGAAAAATCATAGGATTGTAAAACACAATGAACCCTATTGTAAATGATCAACTATAGTTAATATTACAACTATAAAATGTTCTTTCATGAATTATAACAAATACACCTAACTAACACTAGGTGTTAATAATATGGTGGTTTATTGCAATTCTGTGTTTTATATATTTTATGTATGATATTTCTGTAAACTTACCATTTTTCCAAAAATTAATAAGAATATTTTAGTATAGATACACAATAGAATATTATTCAGCCCATAAGAATGAATGAACCCCATGTACATGGGCAGTGCCTAGCAAAGGACAGGCCATTACACCAGGCCCTTGATATTAATTGTTGTACTTATGAAACTATCTTGTGAAATTGAAACAGCCTAGTATTATATATTGCCTAAGAATTATTTTCCCAAAGCCTCCTTGTTGCTCAAATGTACCCTCTCTCTAAGCCAAACTCAGCAAGTAAACATATTATCCCCCAACCCCCAAGATGAGACATAACTCCTAGAGATAAGCCTCCCTGGCATGAAGGGTCTATTACCAAGCTCCAACTAGTGATGCATTTGGAAAAAGACCTTGATAACAAGGAGAAAATATTAGATACAAATGACCTTTTATGGCTAATAGATTTAAAAGTAAATCAGAAGGTTATTTTAGAGGTTATGCTTATGCACATCTCAGCAGGATTTCATTGATTGACATAGTAAACAGTATATCAACCAACAGGGCTGCTGAGGGCTTTAGAGACATATAGACACATAGGCAGGGCAGACAATCTCAGGAATCCAGAACCTTGTCAATGGGCATTACTTTGGAATAAATGCTCCCCAGTGTAACAGAGTTAGACTCCTTTTTAATTTCCCTACTTATGGTTCTTGTGTCCCCTTTATTTGAACCTATAATTAGCACTATATTTGTTAAATATATGTCCCAGAGACTTAAATCTTCAGTCCTTGAGTATGCTGCTTGAGCCCTGAGTCTCAACAGAGTTGTAAAACCTACAGTCCAGTTCATCATACTTACCCAGGACAACTGCCAAAAGAAGGATGATGGACAACACCCATCCCAAAAAAATGGTATCTACAATTGCAAGCAAGACAGTTCTATCCATCTGCCCTCTGGGATCTAAGACTTTCTCAGTCAGAAACAGAGTGGGCGTCACCATCCCCAAATCCTCAAGATTGAGAAGTGAACAAACATAATAAACATAAGGCAAATATAGACTAAAGTAGACTTATTATTTTAACAATGGAAGAACTTGTATCATTGACATAAAGACAGTGGCCATCAGGGCTTCCAAGGGGAAGGAAAAGGAAGAATAGTGTAATATGGGTGCATTTTTGGGACACTGGAAATATCCTGCATGACATTGCAATGATGAATATAGGTCATTATATATTTTGTCAAAAACCTGTAAAACTGTGTGGGGCAAAGTGTAAACTATAATGTTAAATATAGTCCATGGTTAGAACCAATGCTTCAACATGTATTCATCAACTCTAACAAAGGTACCACACTAATGAAAGATGTTGTTGGTGTGGGGAAGTGTGGGAGGGGGAAAGTTTGGGGTATATAGGACTCCCCTATATTTTTGATGTAACATTTATGTAATCTAAAACTTCTTTAAAAATAAAATGTGTGAATATTCTAACCATCATGATTTTATGATAATTATGGCAGGTTAAACTTTCACTATATTAGAAACCATGCATGTGTCCCCAGACCTAGTTTTTCTCCCTAGGTCTTGTATTTAGAATGCTGGTGATAAGCTAAGCCTGATTTATTATATGACCATCATGTATGGGAAAAGTCTATAACTTTGGGTATCTTTAGTCAACCTAAAGAGATATAGAAGGGGGACAGATTGGCTCAGGTGGTTGGATGTCCATCTCTCATATGAAGGGACCCGGGTTTGATCCCTAGGACCTCCCGGTAAGAAGAAAAAAAAGAAGGTGCATGGGCCACCATGCTCCATGTGTGGGTGTGCCATCAGTCCCTGTGAGCCATGCTGCAAGATGATGATGCAACAGGAGAGTGACACAAGGGAGAGTCAAGACAAGACACACCAAAAAACCAGGAACAAAGGTGGCACAGGTAGTAGGATGCCTCTCTCCCACATCAGAGGTTCTAAGGATCAAATCCCACTGAAGACAGGAGGAGAAGGATGAGAAGAGAGGGCAGGAAATGGACCCAGAGAGTTGTCCAGTGAATGGACACAGAAACAGCAATAAATGGGGGGTGGGTTAAAAATGTATAAAAGTACATAAATAAATAAATAAATCCTTAAACAAATGTTTAGGGGAGGAAGATACAGACTCTAGATAGTAGTAATACTTTGATAATGCTCTTTTATGATTTATTAAAGCAAATGTTTCACAGCAATGCAAGGTGTTGGGGGGGTGTTGTGTGGGAGCACTGTATGATGTTATACATGTTTGTTTTGTAAGTTCATGATGTTTACTGAACACTTATAGTTTATGTATGTTCATGTATGAATGATATACTTCAATAAATTGTTTAAAAGAGTAAAAATATAAAAAAAGGATTAAACAAGTAAAATAAAGAATGAATTAAGTGCTGATATATGCTTGAATTTGGATAAACCAATGAAAACTTTATCTGTGATCAGAAAGGAGGATGTATTTTATGATTCAATTAATATGATAGACAAGAATAGGAAAATCTAGAGACAGAAAGCATATTAGTGGTTCCTTAGTATCATAGGGAAATGGGAAGAGAGGGGGGTAATAGTAAAGGGTATGGTGATTCTTTTTCAATATAAAAATGTTCTAAAAAACACTATAGTGATTGTTGTACGTAACTCTGAATATAATAAACACTGAATTCTACATTTTAAAAGGGTGAACCGTATGGTATCAAGTTTGTCTTAATAAGCCTGTTTAAAAACTTGTGAGTACATATTTGATGACTGTTTCTTATATAAAACATCAAAATCATCACCACAAAAGAAGTGACTGAAAATTTTATATGGATCAAAATGTACTTTCTACTCTTGGAAACACAATGTTAGACAATAAGAAGACAATTTCCAGACTGATACAAATATTTGCATATTTTACATCCAATAATATACATGTACACAAAATAAAACGTAAAAAATTTCACAAATAAAGAAACATCATTTTTAAAAACTAAGGCAATATGTTTGAATAGACACATAGGTTAGAGAAAATGATATGAAGGATGCTTAACATCATTAGTCTTCAATTCATGTAAACTAAAAGTACAAGTAGATAACACAAAAGGCCTATTAAAATGGTGAAATTTTTAAAAAATCAAATGAACAATACCAAGCAATGGAGAATAAATCTTGAAATTTCTTCTGGAGCAACTGGAAATCTCATACACACTGATGGAGAAAGACTGCAAGATATTACAGCTTCTTTTCAAAATATGGTATTTTCTTAAAAAGTAAAAATATACTTACCATATAACCTAGCAGTTCAACCCCTATGAATTTATGTTAGGGATATTAGAAACTATGTTCATGGAAAAAAAATGTATAGAGATGTTTTTAGTATCTTTAATCATAATCAACAAAAACTGCAAACAACCCAAGTATCCTTCAACTAGTAAATGGATAAAGAAACAGTGATACAACATGATACTGTAATTCCATTAAATAATAGAAAGGAAGGAAATAAAGATATACACAACATACATGACTCTTAAATGAGTTATAGTAAGGGAAAAGATGGACTCCAAAGACTACATACTATATAATTCTATTTGACAATTTGGCAAGGGAAAAACAACAGGGACAGAAAATATCTCAGTGTTTGCTACTGTTTGGGAAGAGAGGAAGTATTGACTGCAATGAGCACAAAGGAATTAATTTGATGGCATATACCTTGAATGCGATGGTGGTTGCATGAGTGTACACTTTGTCAAACAAATGTAACAGTATGCTAAAAGTTAATTTTCTGCATATAAATCATACAGTATAAAAAGAACAGTAGCCTGATGTCACCAGATGGCATAGTGAGACATTCCTGTTTTGTCTCTTAATGGGAGTTATGAACAACCAGGCTTCTTTCTCAGAGTTCCAGAAAACAGCTAACGATTTGCAGTAGCAGGGCAAGTGCCAAATTAGAAAAAGGCAATTTTTAAGTGGTAGCAAAACCTCATGGGGTATTTGCAGAACCTTCCCACATCCCTCACCATCTCATTAAGGAGCTACCCCATGTTTCAAATGCAGATCACATATTCTGGTTCTGGGGAGACCAAAGGAACCATTGTGTACATACTGGGTGCACGTAGATCTCTGACAATATTTCCGGTGGCAGCCTGATTTTGAATCAGTGTTCCTTTCAGGTTTAACATCACAGAGCATTATGTAAGAGCAATCAGGTCATGGATGCCTAGGGTAAAGGAATGTAGACATTGGGATATGCAGTGTGTCAAAAGGGATCAGGAAGAAAGACTGTTTCCTAGGGGTAAGTGGCTGGTAGGATCTACAAAGATGCAAGCCTGGGACAAGTTGCATATACAGATTCTGCTACATTATACCCTTTGAGTATTCCTGAGATGCATTACTAGACAGCCTAAATAATTAAGGAGAGCCCTTAAAGAGTATAATCTGAAAAGATTGTGAAGGATAGTTTCTTTTTCCTTCTATATTTTAGTTCTTGGTATTCAAGGAAAACTCATGATACAAGTCAAAGAATGGATACCTCAGTGAATAAATTCCAGAGGTAATATATGAAAATAAAATATATACTGTGCAACAAGTTTACCAAATATGACAGCAAACAGAAAGTGATGGTTCATGAAAATGGTCAAAAGGAATAATTATAATCCAACAACAATAAAGCCCAGATTTTAGAAATATCAGATAAAGATAGTAAAAATATTATCTTAAATATGCTTTAGAGATAAAGGAAAACATGAAGAGAAAAAGTAAATAAGGAAAACACTAGAAAAACTAAAAGACAATTTCAGAGAAGAGACAGAAATCATAAAAAGGAACCAAAGTGAATTATTGGAGAAGACCAAAGTAACTGAAATTTTAAAAATTTCCTAGAGGGGTTCAACAGCAGATTGTAGCTTATGGAAGAAGAACAGTCTAAGGAGAAGAAGAAAAAAATCAAGAAAAGTGAAGAGACCCTAAGATTTTTGTGGGGTATAATTAAGCATACCAATATATACAGTATAGGAATCCCATAAAGAAAGAGAGAGGGTAAGGGGCAGAAGCATTATAAAAAGAAAAAGCAATCCCTAACTTTCAAAATTTATCCAAAGACCTGGACATACATATTTAAATAGCTCAAGGAACTCCAAGCAGCATAAACTCAAAGTGATCCACACCAAGAAACATTATAATCAGTTGAATGCCAAAGACAGATAAACTGAAAAGACGCAAGAAAGAAGAAATGTGTCATGTACAAGGGAGCCTTAATAAGATTAAATGAAGTTTTCTTTTCAGAAACCATGGAAGCAAGAAGGCAGAAAATGACATATAAAGTACTGAAAAACTGCTAATTAAGAATTCTATATCAAGCAAAACTTACTTTCAGAAATAAGGGAGAAATTAAGACCAAAGCTGATGGAGTTTGAAACCACTAGACTGGCAATACAAGGGAGGGTAAAGGGAGTTCTTCAATTTGAATGAAAGGACACTAGACAATGGGGTAAAGCTAAATGTTGCATTTTTGGTTTGTAACACCACTTTTTGCTTTTAACAGTATCTAAAAAGTAAATGCATGAAATGTAATGACAAATATGGGAGTCCCGTAAGTCCCCAGCCCTGGCTTTCCCTCCCTAAGGGATTTTCTGCCTATAGTACACAGCCACCTGCATACCCCAGGACACAAGTTAGAATGTAACAAACCTCCTTACAGACGAACAATGTACAGATGATATTGTAGACTGTAATTTTCTACAGACTGTACAATGCCTTCCTATAGTAACATCACCAGTCCCCATTTACATGCTTCATATGACACTAGCAGAAACTCTGTTATGAAATATCTTTGTTCTGAGACCCTGTATATTCCCCCTCATTAATATACCTCTTTGTGGAGTACTATCTTCTTTCTATGATCTGTCACCACCAGAGAGAATCTCTCCTGTGTGTATGTCCCAAAATTAAAGCTCATGTCTGATTATGTGCTGTGTGTGTCCTTTGGTCTTGCAGCTGCCCCAACCAATTTGCATCAGGAGCTGGGTTAGAACAAATCTATGGTATTGAATCCATAAAATATATGATGAAATTTGTGACAAGAACTACATAAAGAATGGGAATGAAGTTATATAGGAACATAGTTTCTGGGTGTTATTGAAGTTGTTGGTACCAAATCAGTAATATTGACATAGATTTAGGATATTAAATACTTTAAGCCCTATAATAATGAAAAAATGGCAGAAGAAAATGGAATAAAGGAAATGAGGATTCTAAAAGGATCGCTATGACAGATCATCTAAAGGTAAAAATATACAGTAATGGAAGAACTGAGAGCATAATTGGTGAAATGTTCAGAAAAAAACAAGCAAAAAATTAACTCATGTATTATCAGCAGTGATTTAAATGAAACTGACAAAATCTTCAGTCAAAAGGCAGAGCATGGTAGACTGGATAGTAAGATATATATATACATATATGGTTTACAAGTGTAGATATGCATGTGTATGTGTATATTTGTCTACTCTTTACAATAGACCCTACTTAAATACAAAGAAACAAGAAGGTTGAAAGTGAAAGGAGGGAAAAATATACCATGCAAATATTAACCAAAATTGAATAGGGATGGTTACATTATTATAAGGCAAAATAGACTTAAAGTGAAATATTGCTAAAAAGTACATGGAAGGACATTAATATTGAAAATGGTTTCAATTAATCAAGAAGATTTAATATGAATATTGGTATCTATAAATGTCAATTCTCTCACAGTATTCTTTCCTATATCATTATATTTGCAAGGTTTCTCTTCAGTATGAATTTTTTCAAGTTGTCTAAGTTTAAAGGAATAATTAAAGGCTTTCTCAGATAGATAACATTCATACAATTTACCTCCAATATGACTGTACTTAAGTTGATTAAATGATTGCCATTCACTGAGGACATTTCCACATTGACTGGTGATATAAGGTTTCTTAAACATGTGAATTAATATATGTTGAACCAAAGCAGAACTCTGAGGAAACTTTCTGCAAAATCATTACATTCAAAGTACTCCTCTCCAATGTGAAATATCCTTGGTGAGGAGATGAGAGACTGTTAAAGGTTAGCTCACATACTTGCATTCCTTAATTCCTCTGAAAATGAATTCTAGGCTGATCATTTAGTAAGTCTCCAGTTAATATCTTCCCCATGTTACCAAACCATAGTGAATTACTCTCCTGCATGCACATAGATTTTCTCTTCTGCAGCTGTTCAACTGCAGAACTTTCTGATTAATTTTAAAGACTAAATTATATTCAAAGATTAAGTATATGAGCCAAGCTTATGCAAATATATTTTCATAAAAACTCATGTGATGATTTTGAGCTGAGGTTAATTTTTTCCCTGAATCTAACTATTCAATACTTTCTCCTGGGACAGTGGCTGTTTCCAACTCTAATTACAGAAATATCCTTGTGCTGAATTCACGAATTATCCCTATTTGTGTGAACAGTTTTCATACCCATGAAGCTTATTGTTGAAACATGGTAATTGTGTCTTTTTTGCAGATATTTTCATGAGTATCATTTCTGTTTTTTCAAGTGCTTTTTCCTTTCAGCAATCATTGCAAAAAATTAATTGATAGAGTTTTATTAGAGAAATTAAGGTGTTAAAAAAGCAAAGCTCATGTAAGTATATTTCAAATAATGACACTTGTCATAGCTAATTTATTGTATGAACTTGGCTAGGTTATGGTCTCCAGTTGTTTGGTCAAACAAGTGCTGGCTTGATTGTTACTATGATGTATTTTGTAGATGGCATTTCATCTAAAATCAGTTGATTTTATCTGGTTGACTGCATGTTCAATCAACCAAGGAGACTGTCATCAGCAATTTTCATATCAGATTCTATTGGATTCTCAGGTTTCACTTTTACTTGATTAAATTATGATTAAGGCTTTGATTGGGCTACATCAGGAGGACATTGAGTCTCTGCCCACTTGGCAGGCAGGGGCTCATAGAGAAAACCACATGGCAGTGGAAAGCATGGGATTTTTCATGTCAGAGCCCTGGGAAGTAAATGCACATGAGAAGAACTCAGAGGAATAGAGATGGCTTCATAGATGCAGCAGAGGCCCCAGGAAGAGAAAGAGCCTGAGAGTCTACAGCTGACCTTGTGGAGAGAACAGAGCAGCTGAACCCAGGAAGAAATGAGTCCTTGGGAGAGAGATGAGCCTTATACCAGCCTGCAACTGAGACAAGAAAAAGCTCAGACCATGGAGTCTGAATAGGAAAGCTGAACCCTCATAGAGACCAGCAGACATCTTGCCCCAACATGTGGCAAAAGACTTTTTGGTAATGGAAGTAATTACTCTTTATGGCCTTAGGACTCTAAGATTCTACCCCAAATAGATACACTTTCTAAAAACCAACCAATTTCAGGTACTTTGTATCAGCATCAATTTGGCTGACTAATACAAGTTAGTACAATTACGAGTGAATTCTCTCATTATAAAAAATGTACAATACTATTACATAGAGTTAATAATAGAGGGTGTGTGGAAAAAATAAACCAAGTATACATTATGGACCATAGTTAGTGGTAATACTCAGATCATGTTCTTTCATACTCTGTAACAAATGTGCCACAGCAATGTGAGGTTTTGGTGGAAGGGGGATGCGTGGAAATTCTGCACATTATGCATGCTGTTTTGTAAGCTCACAACTTCTCTATTTAAACATAAAAACTGAAAATAAAATTTGAAAAAGTAAATGTCTTAGAGAGGAGAAGCAAGATAGCAGCAAAGCAGGGAGCTCCAAGAGGCAGCTCATCCTACAATGCAGTTAGTAATCAGCCAGAGTTATCTAAATCACATGTTTGGGTTCCCAGGTGACCAGAAGAGCATCCTGCAACATCCTTTGAAGAAAAGTAGGAGAGTGCCCATCTTCAGTGCAGATTTGTGACTAGAGCACTCCATACCATGGAGGCCAGTGCCCATCCCCTGCTGGTGGGACAAGATGCAGTGGAAACTATTCCCAGGTTGGAATTGGAAGCTTCATTTCTCAAAAATGGGGGAGAAAGACACTCATACCAAAATCAGCTAATGATTAGTAAATACAGCTCAATAAAGTTCAGTCCCAAATAAGCTAAAATTTGAACCTGTCCATTTTGGAAAGATGCTAGTAGTCTACATTTTAATTCTGTTCCCCAGAATGAAAGGAAGCAGGACTGACTGAAAATAACAGTGGCAGTAAGAACCAGCTCCTTTCACCCAGGTCAGATTGTTGCTATAGCCTGGGTGCCGGCCTCATCTCTGGCATAGAGGAAGCTGGAATAGCCTGCACCAGTCACTCTGGGCAACTGTAGTCACTTTTGGCCTGCATGGGCTAGATTGTTGACACACATGTGGTTACATTCCTGCCTCAATTAAGACAGAAGGGGGATGGTGTTTCCTCAGTCTCTCCAGGCAAATATAGGCACTTTCAGCCCACACAGGCAAGATTGTTGGACATACCAGTGGCTCCATTCCAACCCCCAATAGTACTGGAGGGAGGGCAGTGCTCCCTCAGCCTCTTGGGGCCACTGCAGCTGCTTTCATCCCACATGGACTAGACTCTTGGCACACCAGTGCCTCCATTCCCACCCGTGACAGAGCATGAGGAGGAACAGTGCTTACTCAGCCTCTCTGGACAAATGAAGTCACTTTTGATCCACATCGACCAGATTCTTGACTGCATATGTGGCTCCATCTCTGTCCCTGGCAGAGGAGGAGGGGGACCAGTGCTCCAACATTCTATCTGTACAACCTCAGTCAGTTTTTTTGTCTCATGACTTAGTTTACTGTCCACACCTACAGTTCCATACCTGCCCCAGGCAGGAGGGGAAGAGGCATGGAGCTTAATCAGTATCTCCAGGCAACTATAGATGGTCTTGGCCTGCACAGCTCTGATTATTGCACACAACTTCAGTTCCATCCCCTCTCCTGGCAGTGGAGAATGGTAGGAGAGGATCCATTTGTGTCTGGGACAATGTGGACAGCTTCTGTGCCCACAGCTTATCAACCACATCCTTGGCTCCTTCTCCAACCCCAGCAAGGAAGAATGGGCAAGAAATAGATTTAAAAGGGTTGAAAAAAATTCAGATTGGCTAAGCAAAAGTCATTATAAATTTCTAAAATATGTTTAAAAAAATATCAAAGGGGGCTGTAGCACAAAGCCAATGAAATAAAAAGTGCTAGAAAACAACAAAAAAACACAAACAAACAAAAAAACAAACAAAAAAATAAAACTGAGCTCAGAATAAATTCATCAAGTAGATCAGAAGCCAAAACACAAACAAAAAATTACAAGCCGTACTAAGAAACAGGAAGATATGGCACAGTCAAAGGAACAAACTAAACCTCTAGATAACAAAAAGGATTTGAGACAATTAATCACAGATGTTCAAACAAATCCTTTAACAAATTCAACTAGATGGCTAAAGAGATTAAGGATATTATGAGACACTGGATTAACACAAAGAATAATTTGAAAGCATATATTGCTCGGTGGCAAGGCCCCAGGATGTGTATATCCATTGCGGGTGTAGTACCACGTGGATGGGGAATGGTTGTGTGGGGGGTTGTTGGGGGTGTGGGTGGTGGGGAGCATGGGAATCCCTGTAGTTTCTGAGTAATATTTGGGTAATCTAGGCACATTTATAAAATGTATACATATATATATAACAAATAACATTTATGTAAACAAATGCACATATATTCATATGTATTATATATCATTTTACAAATAAAAATAAATAAATAAAAGCCCTAAAAAAAA
>JAQZBX010015173.1:0-37814 GCA_029593785.1 Cabassous unicinctus
TTGTGGAGGACATTTTGCTGGTTCCTCAGAAAGTTAACTATAGTACTGTTATATGTTCCAGCAATTCTACTGCTGGGTATACACCCAGAAGAATTGAAAGCATGGACACAAACAGATATATGCACACCAATGTTCATAGTGGCATTATGCACTATTGCCAAAAGTTGGAATCAACCCAAATGCCCATCAACAGAAGAATGGATAAGAAAATTGTGTTAAATACATACAATGGAATATTATTCAGCTGTAAGAAGTAATTCAGTATTACCACATGGGATAACATGGATGAATCTTGTAGACATGTTGAGTGAAGCAAGCCAAGCACTGAAGGACAAATATTAATTGACCTTATTGATATGAATTAAGTAAATTGAGTAGACTCACAGAGCTGGAGTCTGGAAGATAGGTTTACAAGAGTTAGAAAGGGAGAGGAAGGTCATGAGTCAATGACCGTATAGGCAAAATCAATGATAATTTGGAAGTGTGAAATTGTGCAGTGGAGGAGCATAACAGTGGTACAGTGATACTTTTGGGTTGAGCTGTGCTGGTTTGTCTGGGGGGTATGGTGACGAGGGTAAGTTGGACTGTCCATAGAACTGGGGAGAAGGTTAGGGGAGGGAGCAGGTGAACACTGGAGATAGACAGGTATGTGGTTAAACCTACATTTTTGGGAATGTTCTTTGTCAACATGGCAGGGGAGGGTCACTGGTTTAGGATATTGAATGTGGTGGGCTTTTGAGAGAGTGCACAACTGGGACAGGCTTATAGGGAGTGTGTGAGTATTCATCTTTTCATAATGGCTGGTATCCATGGGTGGGGACCCACATAATGAGAGGGAATGTGTTGGACTCTTATCCTGGAGAGTCTTTCCATGTTTTCAAATAGAGGAGAGGGAGTATCTCATGAGCATAGGCAGTGCCTAATAGGGGAGGACAGAGCAGTATGTCAAGCCCTCAATGTTGTTGAAAGTAACTATAAATTTTATTCTTCAAGGAGTGAAGCCTGGTATTTGCTGTGGGTCCTGAGGGGAGGGGAAGGGAGGAATAGACTAGATGGAAAATGGGCATTTTGTGGGACAAGTAAGTGTTCTACATGATCTTGCAATGATGGATACAGGCCATGTTAAATTTCATCAAAATGTATAATAGTGTATCATCTAAAATGTAAAACATAATGTAAACCATTGACCATGGTTAATAACTATGTTTCAATATTTGTACATTAAATGGAACAAATGTAGCATCCACATATAAAATGTTTTCAATAGGGTCAAAGGGAAAAGTTGGAGGATGTTGGGTATATGGGAAACCTTATATTCTGTACATGACATTTCATAACCTAAAACTTCTTTGAAGACAAAATGAAAAAGTAAGGTACTGGAGAAATAAATGGTAGAAGAAGTCACTACACATACAAGACAAAAGATCTTACAGTTATGAAAGACATAATGTCAATTTAAAAAAAATACTTTTCATTATTTTTTATTATTCAAAATCATTATTTTTTATTTATTTTATTTCTTATTTTAAAAACTATCATTAATATTTCATTTTCTTATTAATTGTGTTTGGCTATTTTGTTGGCTTCATTTTTGAAGAAGTTTTGGATCATGGAAGGGTTACAACTATGGTAGGGGATGATCACTTTTGTGTGGTGTCCAAGATGGGGGATACATGGGAGCAGGTTAATCTTAGTATGCATATAAGGCATATAAATCTGTTCAATTGTTCATGGGGCATTGTCATAGTGGTTGGAGATTCACAAAATAACCAAAAGAATATCAAATTTACATCCTGGGGCACTCTTCTACATTCTCTAATGGAAGAGCAAGAATCCCCTTAGTACAGGGGCAATGGCTAGTGAAGGAGGATGGTCCATTGATGGGCCCTTAATATTGGTGATTGTACTTATGAACCTTTACTTTTGAAATTGAAACTTGGCCTATTATTGTAGGGTGTCAAAGAGTTACCTCCTGATATCCCTCTTGGTTCTCAAATGCGGCCTTTCACTGACCCAAACTCACCATATAAAAGCATTACCTACCTCCCAGGATGGGGCATGACTCATGGGGATGATCCTCCTTGGCACTGAGGGATTACTACCAAGCACCAACTAGCAATGAAACTGGAAAAAACCTTGACCAAAAAGAAGGAAAGGTAAAGACAAATGAGTTTGCATTGCTAAAAGAATTCAAAGTGAGTCAGGAGGTGACTCCAGAGTTTATGCTTATGCATGTTTCAGCAAGATCTCATTGACTGCCAAAGTAAATAATACCTAAAAGAGTGGGGCTTTTGTGGGCTCTGGAACCATCCAGACAATATAGTCAGAGCAGATAGCTCAGGTGTTTGACATCCTGCCAATGGGCCCTAGTTTGGAATTTATGTTGCAAAGTGTTATAGAGTTGGACTCAGTTGTGGTTTCCCTACACATGGCTCTTCTGTCCTTTCTATTTGAACTTATAGTTAGTACTAGACTTGATGGGTATATGATCAAGAGACTTAAATCTTTGAACTGTTCATATGCCAATTGGACCCTGAGTCTCAAGAGAGCTTCAATACCTACTCTTCAATTCATTAGACTCACCCAGGACAACTAACAAGGATATGATGATGGAAAACAACCATCCCAAGGAACATAAAGAGTCTGCAAGTGCAAGCAAGTCAGTCCCATCCATCTGCCCCATGGGAAATAAGACCCCTCTCAGTTAGAAGTGGAATGGTCATCACCACCCCAGAATCCTCAGGATTGGGGAATGAACAATGGACTAGAGTAGAGTTAATGTTATTCTACTATAGACTCATTGTTTTTCTAGAAATTGAAGAACTTTTATCATTGACGTGGAAGCAGTGGCCACTGGATGTTCTGAGGGGAGGGAGAGGGAAAAATATGTGTAATATGGGAGAATTCTTGGGACTGGCAATTGTCTTGAATGATATTGCAGTGATAGATACAGACCATTATATATATTGTCATAATTTACAAAATTGAGTGAAGGAGAGTTTAAACTACCATGTAAACTATAATCCAAGATTAATGGCAGTTCTCCAAAATGTTTTCCCCAATTGTAACAAATGTACCACACTAATGAATGATGTTGTTAATGTGGGAAAATGTGCGAGAGGTAGGGAGCAGGACATGGGAATCTCCTATATATTTTATGTAACATTTATGTAATCTTAATATTATTCAAAAAATAAAAAAGGATAAAGAAAAAGAAAATATAGAGGATTCTAATATAACCTACCCCTCCCTCCACATTTAACAACATTTATTAGTGTGATACTTTTGTTACCATTAATGAACTCATATTGAAGCATTGCTACTAATCATGGTCTATAGTTTTCATTATGGTTTACACTTTGCACCACACAATTTTATAGGTTTTGACAAAACATATAATGGCCTGTATCTTTCATTTCAGACTACAGTGGAACTTGGAGCTATTATAATTTTTTTTTCCTAAGTCCAAAAAAAACTAGAATCAGTTTTTGGAGGAATTTAGAATGTTATTGGGAACCTATGCTATTGGATTACAGGATTTATAGCTATTGGTTCATATGTTACATGGTCCAGGAGAGGTTAAATGTTGGATAGATGTTACAATCCAACCCTGAAGGGTATGAGTTGGTTCAGCCATGAGACCGAAGAACACAATTGGCATTTAGTCAGGTATAAGCTTTTTTGGGGCTTATGGACAGGAGAGAATCTGTGATGACAGCAGTTCAGAGAATGGAGATAGTGCTCCACCAAGAGATAGAGAAATGAGGATTGTTATAAAGGGTTTCAGAATAATGACATTACATAAAGTATGAGAATAGAGTTTCTGCTAGGGTCACATGAAGCATACATATGGGGTCTGGTGATATTTTCACTATGCTTGGAGAAAGCATGTTTACCAAGGACATTTACTGCTTTGGGAAGATTATAGTTTATGATACCATCTATGCATTCTCTCCCCTCTGGGATGGTTGTTAACCTTTAACTTATGTCTAAGTCATGCAGACAGCTATGTGCTGAGGACTTGGAGTAATCCATGGGTCCCCACAATCTACCTCCACATAGCACCCTATGTTGACCATAGGACAAGAATTGCATCCATATACCACAGCAACAGCATAAAAGACAACAGCTGTTAGGTGTCTTTCAGTGACAATTGCAGCTGTACCTGGCACAAAAGCTGCCCATGGGTAGAACCACCAGGGGCCCTGCTTTAATTTATATTTAGCCTTGATAGCAAAATTACACAACTGCGGGGGTAACCACCCCACATCAAGGATTCCCCTCTTGCCGTTACTGCTTTTAAGATCTCCTCTGGAATCCTAGTTGCCTATAATATGCAAACTCATACTTGGAAACACTTTTATTAGTAAGCAGCAACCAGTTAGGAATACTTGAGCAGTATAAATGAAGTTAAGCACTAATTTAGCAGTTTAGTCAGAAAGACATTATCACTTAATTATTCTGAAGTACTCTTCAGGAGTACACTTAGACTCGAAGTTAAGGAGTAACCTGTTGATTCAAATTAGAAAATTCTTTTTAACATCTGGGTAAGAATTCTCATAAAAATAAAATGGGAATAAAGCTTAAAACATTGTCAAAATAACATCCTGTTAAATGCTTCCCTTTTCCTTATTTAAGTTCAGCTTCTCTGCTACCTTTTGTAGTACAGCCAGCATAACGGCTGGACTTTTTAGGGCATCCCCATATTTTCTCAGCAGTTCCTGCTTGTCCAGGAGGGCAGCTAGCCCTCCCCACAATGACATTATAGGCCAACCCAAGATTTCCACTTCAGATTCTCCTTTCCTTGTACTAATGTCCTCTACAGCTGGTGGTCCTTCAGTCTTCTGGCTCATGGCTCACCAATTGTCACAACTCAACTCCTGAAGGGTATGAGATGGTGCAGCCACAAAACCAAAGAACTCACTTGGCATTTAGTCAGGCATATTCTTTATTGGGAATTATGGACAGTAGAGAATCTCTGATGGCAGTGGTTCAGAAAATGAAGATAGTGTTCTATCAAGAGACAGGGAAATGAGTGATATAAGGGGTTTCAAAACAAGGACATTCCATAGGGTATGAAAACAAAGTTTCTGCTACGGTCACATGAAACATACATATGGGGTCAGGTGATGTTTCACTATGCTTGTAGGAAGGATGTTTACCAAGGACATTTATTGTTTTGGGAAGATTATAGTTTATGATACCATCTATACATTCTCTCCCCTCTGGGATGGTTGTTAACCTTATGCCTAGGTCATGCAGGCAGCTTTGTGTTAAGTACTTGGGGGGCCCTGGGTCACCACAATGGGTAACGTTGGTTGGGAAAGTTTAGAGACAAGGCATATCTCATCATGCTAGATTAGATAACATAGTGCTAGAAAACAAGTTGGTCCTTATTATGAGCCATCCGTGATTAAAACTGACTGGATCATTATCCAAGCTTGTAAACAGGAAAAGGATGAAATCATCTTGGATAACCAGAACAGGTGAGAAAATACTTTCTAGTAATATTATGAAATTAAAGAAAATATAATTATAACCCTCACTATATTATCACATGTTGATAACATAATTAAACCAGAGATTGGGGATTTAATAAGAAAGCAAAAAATTGAGTGGGAAATTTCTCCCCTTTCTGAACTTCAACATGTGGAGAACACTTTGAAAGGGTGCTAAAAGAAAAATGAAATTCTACTAAATATAACCATATGAACTTGCAAATCAAGCAAATCTATTTCCTCTGCCTTATCACAACAGTAATTGTAATAAAGGCACTTATAGGTATTGCAAACAAAGAACTCATTGGAAAAAATAAGGCCAGGCCCTTGAGAAGGAAAGGAAATGGTATTAATTAGATTTCCTGGCACACCAACCCTGAAGGAGTTCTGAGGAGAATGTTGCTTCTTCCCCTCGATTCAACTAGATAAAAAAGGGGAAAGCAAATTACAGTTAATGGGGTTAAACAGATTTTATAAATTGTTACAAGGGCCACACTCTCAACTATGAATCCTATGATATTTCCAGGACTTCTTCCTCAGAGTGTAGGAGGAATTTCAAACAATCCACAGATTAGCCCTTTGTCTCAAACACTGAATGCAACTGTAGGACGCTTACAAGATACCTATCCAATTCTTATCTGTGAGATCACAGCAATTAACCTTTTAGGTAAAGATTTATATGGATTGAACTATTTACGACTTTATCTGTTATCAAGCTGGATTTTGTCAGTTCCTACTGGATGGCAATTAAGGAATTTATTACCCAGTTTATAACTTGTCACCAGATGCTTACACCAGCCAGTCTCTGGGACTGGTGCTTACATACTTCCAATTAAATCAATCATTCAATTCCCTGACATCCAAACATCCCTATCCCCAACTTCCTTTGCCTGAAAATAATATAAATACTACCCTTCTTTGTTTGAGGAGACAGAGTAGAGATTTTCCTCCATTGGCTTCTGCTGTCTTAATAAATTCTTTCCCTTTTATGATCAAACATTGGTGTGGACTCCAATTCTCTGTTCTGGGCATAAGAACCCAGGGAACTAGCCCATGTAATACTCCCATACTCTTGGATCAGAAATCATGTGTATGTGGTTATTAGTTTGTAAAATATTTAATGGCTATAAACAAAATAGTAATGCCAAGATTTCTGGTAGTTCTTAAACCAAATAACTTCTTGTCTTTTGTCCCCTTAGATTCCACTTACTTTACTGTAACAGATATATGCTCAGCATTCTTTATTGTCCCTCTTGATGCTGAAAGTCAGTACCTATATTCTTTTACCTGGGAAAATCAACAATATGTCTGAACTGTCATGCCTCAAGGATTTACTGAAGCTCCCTCTTATTTCTCTCAGTTTTTCAGTCAGGATTTATGAGAATTGAAATTCCTATACGGGTCTACATTAATCCAATATATGATAATCTTCTAATTTGTTCTGAAACTCAGTAGTATTGTGAGTAAGATTCCCTTTAATTACTAGAGGCATTGGCCAGAAAGGAACATAAAGCATCAAAGCATAAAGTCCAATTTTGTGAAAAGTATATTATTTAGGTAATGATCTATCTCAGGAGGAAAAAATATTAAACTCCTGATAGTCTCAGCACCACTCCCCTAAGCAAATTACAAAGTGACAACATATGGGATTCTTAGGGTTAGCTGGTTACTGTCAGCAATTGATAACTAATTTCTCATCTGTAGCAGTCCTGCATCATGACCTTATTAAAACTCACATTCCAGTATATGTCCCCTGGATGATGATACAAAAAAATCATTTCTCCAACTGAAGACAATTTTATGAAAGCCAGCTTTTCTGGGACTACAAAATTATTATAAGAATTTCATCCTCTTTGTATATTATAGAGATGGATATATCCTGGGAGTCCTAATTCAGAAACAGGGAGACAAGAAGAAACCTATTGTTTATTATTGTCTAAAATTTTACTAAAGTGCAAAATTCTGTCATCTTGTACAGTGCTGTTGCTACTGCTGCTAAATTGGTTGAGACTTCAGCCAGCATGTTTCTCGGCTTTCCTCTGCATCTATTGAACCTACATCCAGTACAAACTCTCTTTCCAAATGCATATACCCAACATTTTTCAACTAGTAGACTCCCAACTTTTAAAACCCTTTTACTGAGCCCTCCCATTTAATAATAGATATAATATCTATAGGTATATTTATCTATTGATATAATTGCTTCAATTGATTGTTTATTATTATTGGAATAATGGAAATGTTCTAGAAAATGATTCAAGTGATGAATGCACAGCTATGTGATTATACTGAACACCATTGATTGTGCACTTTGGTTGGATTTATGTTTTATTAATAAGCCCACTAGTTGGTCAAGCCATTTACTGGGTGGCACAGGCATTAGCAGACTTGCATGAGATGGAAAAAAAATACCATTTTCATTTGTAAAAATTTGTTTGTAAAAAAATGCACTGAAGTGTTTGGCTACCATTTCTAAAGAAGTAATACTGTTAGAAATAAGCATGGTATCATGAATGTAGTGAAACACAGCCACATTTGATGACTTTTCCCATTTTGCTATGCCAGCTGTCACTATTCCTTGACAGATGGCAGGGTTATCATTGTGGCCAAACCTGGAAAGACAACTGCCATCCTTCCCATATAATTAAAAATTGATTTTGTTTATCTTCAATTAGTGTGACACTGAGAATGGTGTTAGCTAAGTCTAATACATATGGAAAGTCTCTTAACTGGGCCAAGAAATTATTGAGAACCATTACAATATTTGGCACTATGGCATGAATAGGAGGAGCAAATTTATTTAATTCTTGATAATCCACTGTCATTCTGCAACTATGATCAGGTTGTTATTTAACCAGCCATGCAGAACTATTAAATGGGCTCAATGCTAGTTGTATGATGCCCAGTCTGGCCAGTTATTGTAGCATTTCACTGATTTCAGAATGTCTACCTGGAAGGCAATATCGTTTGGTATAAGTGATATTCCTGGGTGGGGGTAGGTTCACTATGGACCCAAAGCAGCACCCCATATAATTGTTTTCACCATGCAGGTTTAAAGGCAAAATTCACTGATAATGATGATAAGGTCCAGTATCACATCCACCCATCCACCCTTTTATATATTTGAAAAGGGAGAAATACATATGCTATACTTTTGGGGCTGAAATACCTGACTTTCAATATGAGGGTAGTTTGCACTACTTGTGTGACTTTTTCCCCATACCCATTTATCACCTTTAGGAGTCCATTAAATCACTGGTGACTCCAATAGAGATGTGTGAACTCTGCTCCAGTATTAATAAAGGCTACAATGTGAAAACAGTTCTTTTCACATCAATGTATCACTAGCTCTCTGTAAGCCCTCCAGTCATCTGCTGTCACTCATATTTGCAGGCAACCATGCCCCCGCCCCTAGTATTCAGGGGTACTGATTATCCACCCCCTTATACCAGACTTATGTTCCTTGGGAGGAGCTGTAGGAATGACAAGAAGTGGCACAGATTTAGACATAGGCAGAGACTGATATCTTCCTCCTTATGCAGCTTTAGTCAGAATGCTACTATTATAGCATTTGGTTGTTTATCTATCTTTTCTACTGGATGCCTGCATTTATTAGATAAGCCCATAATTGTTATGGGTTACACATAGAGTCTCCCTCTGCCCCTTTTCTTGTGAAGTCTCTTTGGTTACTTTCCTTACCCCCTTTTAATTGGTATTTTTCCATCTCATGCAAGTCTGCTACTGCCTGTGCCAACCAGTAAATGGCTTGACCAACTAGTGGGCTTTAAATGGTGTCCTTTATGCCAGTCATGAACAGCTCATCATCAGGTGCATGATATTGTTCAGGGTATCCTGCATACTTCATTCTTAGATATATAACTCTATCCTTTAGACTAACATTTTCCTAATTTGGACAGCATGTGCCCCTCATTAGATAAAGAGAATTTTGCAGCTAAAATACACCATACTAATAAATTTTGACTGCCAATTATTCTTTGCTATGCCTGATAAAGATGCCAATAAACAGAGGTATTTATAGTTATTCTAGCCATTTTGCCATTTCCACTCATGAAAGCATAATAGCATATCCCCCAATGCCCCATAATCTTAATAACCTAGCAGTTATGTTCTATCTTAACTTTTTAAAAAAAATTCTGTTAATTCTACCAATTCTATGGGGATATATTCCCTCATTATTGATTGATTGTGAGCAGAGATCTTTCCCAAGGGTCGTCATGAGTCACTATTGCATTCATTTTTATAATTATTAACAGCCTTTCTGGTTTTGGCTCATCTTCCATTTCAACATCCCTCTTCTAGTCTCCCTCTTCCATACCCTCCAAGGGATCCCCCAATTTTGGATTACAGTCTTCCGTCTTGGAAACCACTCAGACCTGCCATGGTGGCATCCTTCTTACAAGCATTTTTGCAACTTTACATGCCTTTACTTCTAATTGACACTTTTTGGCTTATAACATTTTTGCTAATACCTCAGCATTTGGAAACATGGTAACCTCATATCCTTTGCTTAGTAGCTAAAGCCTCTTCCAATCTCTGTCCTTCAGCTTCTGCTTTTAACCTAACTTTTCTTAGCATATCTAGCTAATCACAACAACAGCCATGCAGTGGTAGAGATAACCTCTTTTCTTTGTTATTCCCAGTTGTTCTCAAGTTTTCATTGCAGGACAGATAAGAATCCAGCTGGCACTTTCTGGACATCCCTGTACTCACACAAAGGGCTGACTCACAGAGTGAGCATCTATATAGAAAGTAGATAAACCTTTGATGTAGTGCATGACTTTGGCATGCTCTGAATACAAAGGGGATTCCTAGTAATAACTGCCTTGAGGTTATAAAAGTCTAAGAGAAGTGAGAATTATAAAAATAGAAGCCAATTCGAGAATAAACACTGAGGAATGTAAAACAAATACTTAGGCTGATCTTTTTGCCAAAAGGATAGCACAATCAGCATAAATATTAGGTCATAAGGTTTTACAATTTAAAAACCTGTAGGAAAGATTGAGGGTTCCTGAGTACAATTCAATAATCAGCTTCTGAATTTGAAAAGTGAAATTGGATCAGAATTGGATGTGCCTTCAATCTGATGGGCTCTGTTGGTACCAGGATTTCCTCATGATAGAACCTGAGGCTCTAAAATTGCCCATGTCCAAGACTTACATAAATACAAACATCGTTGTCTAGAATCCCTCATTTTTTAAATATATTTATTATTATATATATATTTAAAAGATACTTAGATTACTTAAGTATCTAAGTAAATGTTACATAAAATATGGGGTTTCCAATATGACTTGCTCCCTATACCTCCCACATTTTCCCACATTTACAACATCCTTTATTAGTGTGGTACATTTGTTATACTTGATGTGTCTATAATAGAACACAAGTAAGCCTGCTTTAGTTCCTAGTTCATCCCCAATCGTGAGGATTCTGGGATGGTGATGCCCACACTACCTCAAATTGAGAGGAGGCTTTGATCTCATGGGGCAGATGAATGGGACTAACTTGCAAGCAGTTGTAGACTCTCTTGGTTCCTTGGGATGGTCATTGTCCACCATTATCTCCTTATTAGTTGTCCTGGGTGAGTCCAGTAAACTGGAGAGTAGGTGTTGCAACTCTGTTGAGAATCAGGGTCCACCTGGAACATGGACAGCCTCCAAATTTTAGTCTCTTAGACATACACCTATCAACCCTTATACTAATTATAGGTTCAAATAGAAGGGCCAGAAGAGCCTTGGCTAGGGAAACCACAACTAAGTCCATATCTGTCACACAGGAGAGCATAAATTCCAAAGTAGGGTCTCTGGCAAGGCATCAAACTCCTGAGCTATCTGCCCTGACTATAGTGTCTGGATGTCTCCAGAGCCTTCATGAGTGCCACTACTTGAGGTAGTATTTAATCCCTCAGTTTCACTCAAAAACTTCATTGGTGGGGTATATTTTAATTGTCTAGCAAGATAAGTGCATGTATCATGTTCCACTAGTATATTCCACAAATCTGGTAGAACTTAATTAGAGGTAGAACAAAATTAAATACCTTGATGGACAGGACCCTTTGAACCTCTTCAAATGGACTTTATACAACTACCCACTTCTATACGATGTGTCCTTGTTATCAGAGATCTTTTTGCTGGGTAGTTAGAAGTTTTTACTTGTAAGACTACTGCCTTCATAGTATCTAAAAAAGTGATTAGACTTTGTTTCCCCCATCTGTGGAATTCCTGCTATTTTCTCAATGATAGAGATACCCATTTCACTGGAACTTGAATCCAGGAACTTTTCAAGGTTTTACTCATCAACCAAGAGTTTCACTGTCACTAACACCCTCAATCATCAGGATAGGTAGAAAGAACGTATGGTAACTTGAAACGTACATTAGCTAAATTATTTGACTCTCTCTCTCTACTTTGGCTTATGATTCTTTTCTTAGCTTTGATGGCCATAAGATCTAATCCCTTAGGAAAACATTGTTTTTCCCCTTTGAAATCATAATGGGAAAACCGGTGAGGCTAATTGATTCTCCTATTATACCAGATGTCAATATATTATTATTTGAAATTGTTAATAATTTTAAGGGACTAAGCACATATGCGCAGTTCCATCATTCACAGATCCAAGCTGCCTTCCCTGAGAGTTCTCTAAAGCAGATTCTACATGACCTTAAACCCAGAAATGTGGTAAGCTGAGAGGGACATCAACAAAAGACTGCTTTAGATCCTAGATGGTTAGGAACTTATCAAGTCTTATTGACCAACACAACAGCAGAAAAACTATAGGGAACTGTCCCCTGGGTCCACATGTTAAAAGTAAAATGTGCTCCAAGCTCTTAGGACATAACGCAGATTTTCCTCAAGTTAAAATTGACATGTGGAAACCACAAGCAGACAGCATCTGATGTAGACAGTTTCTGCACAAGATCATTGTAACCAGTAGATAATGCCAAAGATCCCCACCTGGATTTACTTATCATATCATCTGACACTTCTTTTTACTGTTTATGTAAACATTCTTTTTTCAATTTTGTTGTGTGCCAAAAGTGAGACAAAAATCTCAAAAAACAACAACAACAAACAAATCAGTAAATAGAAGAAACTATAAAAAAAAATTACCCTCTAAAGAAAGAAAGCCACTCTCACATAGTCCAAATGCCCAGCCCAAACAAACACCTAGGCAACATTTAAGACTGAATTCTGCCCCTTTACCCATACTTCCTATCTCTGGCTCAGCAGTCCTTACCATATGAATCACTCTCCATATTTACACACATATGGGAGGCTGGGATCAATTATTTGGGCAGGAGGGAGTCTGGAATTGTCTTTACCTCCAAATTTAAGCCATTTAAATTCACACAAATCAAGGAAAAAAGCATAACAAATCATCTTTTTATATTTGATCCAGATTTATGAGAAGGAATTTAATGCAAATATGTTGTAAGGAAATCTGTCTAGGTGAATCCATATGACTGACGACTTTCCTTAAGACAATTTAGTATCTTGCTATTTTATCTGTTCTTTAAAATCCAGGACAATTGAAAGTTTTATACAAGAAAAACCTGAAGCTCAAGTGCAATAAAAATATTGTCCTGATGTAAAAACAAACAAAATCACAGATTTGAAGTTTGACTTTCAGTAACTGTAATTGATATCATGTTTTGAAACACAATTTATTTTGCAGAGAAAACCCCATTACTCAATTATACACATATTTATCACTTAATGTATTTGTATTAATTACCAAATAATTTCCTAAAAGAATGATATGCTTAGGAAATATATAGATGTGTACATAGACCCTCCCCTCAAGATGTTTACAAATAAGAGAGATAACTCATCAGATCATCAACACTCAGTTGAAAGCATTTTTACAGCTTGTTTTAGTCTCCTAAAAGCAAATACCAAGAAATGGTTAATCATAAAAACATGGGAACTTATTATCTTATAGGTTTGTGTCTAGGAAGATGTCCAAATCTACACATCATCTAGGCAATGACTTCTCCCAAAGACAGACTAATGGCTATCTTTAGCTCCTCTGTATCATAAAATTCATATGGCCAGATCTTTTGGTTTCTCCCTTCTCTTCCAAGATTCCTTGATTTCAGCTTCTACCTTTCATGGTTTCTCTCTGCCTCTGGCTCTCATTCTCTCTCTTTCTGTATTCATTCTGTTTCTAAAGACTTCGATGTAAGGATTAAGACCCATCCTGAATGAGGTGGTTCACATTTTAACTGAAGTCCCCTCATCAAAAGGTCCTATGTACAATGGATTGAAACCCACAAAAATTGATTAAATTTAAGAATATGTTTTTCTGTGGTACATACAGTTTCCGACCACCACAACGGGTTATGCATTAGATGGAATGTGTTCAATATCAAGGTCATCTAATTCCTCTTCAGATGTCAAGAATTAAAAGAGAAGGGAGAGTGATATATACAGGTGTTACAGAGAAATACTCTGCAAGAAATGAAAATTAAATGGAGATGTCAAAAATGACACAAACTTAGAGATAGAAAATAATGTGAGATTGTTACAGTTAATTTAACATTTTGGCAGCCCTAACACCAATATCATAAATCTCCAGTTTTATATAAAGAGTAATTTGGTTAGTAGATGGGATTTAATGTTGAAATAAAGTATTGGTAGGGTAAAACATTCCCTTTATTGGAAAGTAATTAGCTTGGATCTCCTGTTTGCATTTCTCATCAATGCTCTGGTGGGTTATTTTCTGGAATGTCACATTTTACTTCTGGTTTAGTTAGAGAGTGAACTTGAACTCTCAACAGTAGCAAAATTGTGCTTCCATTATTTGTGTCAGAAGAAAAATAGGTTTTAAGGAGGGACTATGTGAAATTTAGCAAACCCTAGTCACAGCTGCAAATTCATGGGATTCTGCATTTTTAAAAATTGGGACTTTAAAATCTCCAATCAGGCAGGAAGAGCCCAGCGTGTAGCTGGATCCTGCAGTGGAGAGCTGGCCTTGAGAGAGGACATGCTGCTGGGCATCCAGCTTTGTTGGACTCCACGCAGGCTGGAAGCTCCTGCCCTCTTGTTTCAAGGGCAGGCTTGCAATTAGGTGAAGACAGCCATACGGCGGTGGCATTAGCTTTTTTACTGAGCCCTCCATTTCCTTTTTCCCTTTTTGGAAGCATCTATTGCTTTGCACTGTGCTCAGCAGTTCTTATTGCAACAAAGGCCGCTTCTTAAGTTGACTTGCAAGATTTTGCATTTATTGAGGCAAAAACTGGTCAAAATGGTTACTACATAATTTGTTTCCAGAGGTTTGAAACAGTCAGTGAAACTTTAAAAAAAATTATTGAATGATGTACTTTTTTACAAAGAAAAATGTCTTTTTATACCAGGAAATAGTTATACTGAATGACTTTGAAAACCTGTCCTGCACTTTATTAACTTTTAAAAATCAATACTAGTTAAAATACCAAGCAATGAAAAAAAAATCAGAATAAAAGAAATGATTAACAACAACAAAAAATAAGATTAATTAAAGGTAACTTTCTTGGGCAGCATTTGATCATCTGATAACCTCTTGGATGGCCTTTAGTAAGACAAAGCAGCCCTACCTACCAACACACCTCATCAAATTAACATTTTCATCCACATGCAAGTCTCCATGGTAGACATCTTGAAGAATGCAAGTTTCTCCCTCATAAAAATTGCAATATTATTATTATGACCAAATACATGGATATACTAGATATTTGCCCCACTCTGAATCTTTTTCTCCATAAAATTAAAAAAAAAATATGAATGGCAGGAGGACTGTAGATATTATCTACAATGCTAGCATGTTTAAAGACAGGAAAACAAGTTAATGTAAACAGGAGTGTTTCAGTATAAATATCCATGTACATATCAACAGAGGCATGTAAGAAAAAGCCAGATGTGAACATTTATTCAAAGCCTATACTCCAAATATTTTTATATCAAAGAGCCTTATTTAGAAACCTAGTTTCATTGAGTACTCAATTGATACGAGAGAAATGATACCATTAAAGCATGCCAACATTATGCATAAAAATCTAATCTTTATTTTTTCCTTAAAATTCATACTCCAAATAGACATGAAGTACATTGGGATTCCATTGACTCTATAGTTTAGATTATGAATAATTGGAATTTTCACATTATTAATCTTCTAATCCATGAACAAGTTTTGAAATATATATATATATATATCTTCTTTCATTCATTTAACAATATGCTTTATTAAATGTAAAGATTTTAACATCTTACTTTAGAATTTCTACTAGCAATTTGATCACATTATAAATGGCATTGTATATTTCATTTTTAAAAATTTTATTGAAATATATCTTTCATACATGAACATACATAATAAGTGTACAGTAAAAGTTGTGAAGTTAAAAAAAAAACATGCATAATATCACAGGGCCCCCAAACATCAACACACCACCAAAAACTTGCATTGTTGTGAGACAATTTTTACAAATTATGATAGAATATTATCAAATTCTTACTAATAACTATAGTGTATATTTTATACTTGGTGTATTTTTCCCCCAAACCACCCTATTATTATTTTTTAAATATATTTTTATTAAAGAATTTGTGAGCTTACAAAACAATCATGCACATGTGTAGAATTCCAATACAACACCTCTTCATCAACACACTATACCATTCTTGAATATTTGTTACAGATTATGAGATAATATCATCAGATTATTACCACTAACCACAGTCCATAGTGTACATTGGGCACTCTTTTTCCATACCACCCATTATCAACATAGTATATCTTTGGCATAGATACATGAATATTACAGTATTGCTGTTAACCACAGTCCAAAGGTCACGCCAATTGGATTTTTTCCATGCTTCTCTACATTCCTACCCTTCTGCAATAGTGATGTATATCTGCTCTAACTCACAGAAAGCCACTCTTGCATCTGTATCATCAACCACAAATCTCATCCACCTCTAGGTTCACTGTGTTATTCAGTTCCTAGATTATTCTCTAGTTTTCTTTCAATTGACATTTACATCCCTAGACTACACTTTCCAACCACATTCCGAATTATACACCAGTTGCTACTTACCATAATGTGTTGCCATCAACTCTATCCATTTCCACACTTTTACAGTCAAGTTAATTAAAACTTCTACATACATTAAGCATCAATAGTCTTTCTCAGCCCCCTTTTCTCCTAATAACCTATACTCTAGGTTTTACATCCATGTGCTTATTCTTCATGTTTAGTTCATATTAATGAGACCATGTAATATTTGTCCTTTCGTGTCTGGTTTACCTCACTTAACATAATGTCTTAAAGATTCATCCATGTTATCATATGTGTCCCAATTTCAATTCTTCTTAGTGCAGCATCATATTTCATAATATTTATATACCATATTTTTCTTATCTATTCATTGGTTGATGGACACTTGTTTCCATCTTTTAACACTTGTGACTACTGCCACTCTGAACATTGATATGCAGATGTCTGCTCGTGTCACAGTTTTCTGTTCCTCAGGATATATTCCTAGCAAAGGAATGGCTGCATCATATGGCAGTACTATATTTAGATTTCTCAGGAACTTCCAAATTGTATTCCACAGAAGCTGCACCATTTACATTCCCACCAATAGTGAAAGAGTGTTCCTATTTCTCCACATCCTCTAAGCACTTACTGTTTGCTGTATTTTTTTTTTAATAATGACTGTTCTATGCGGTTCAAGATAATATCTGTTTGTCATTTTGATTTGCATTTCCCTAAAAGACTTTGATATGGAGCACTTTTTCATGTGCTTTTTGGCCATTTGCATTTGCTATTCAAAGAAATGTCTATTTAAATCTTTTGTTCAATTTTTAGTTGGATTGCTTCATCTTTAATCGTTGAGTTGTATGATCTCTTTATATAGAAAGGAAATCAAACTCTTATCAAATATGTGGTTTTCAAATAATCTCTCCCATTGAATGGGCTGCCTTCTTGATGAAGTCCTTTGAATCACAAAAGTGTGTAAGTTTGAGGAGGTCTCATTTATCCATATTTTCTTTAGTGGCTCATTTTTTCAATGTAAGGTTTAAGAATCCACCGCATACCACCAGGCCTTGAAGATGTTTTACTACATTTTCTTCTAGGAGCTTTATGGTTCATGCTTTTATATTTAGGTCTTTGATCAGTTCTGAGTCCATTTTTCTATGAGATGTGAGATAGGAGTCCTCTTTCTTTCTTTTGGCTATGGATATCCAATTCTCCAAGCACCATTTGTTAAATAGATTCTTCTGCCCGAGTTGGGTGGAATTGACAGAGTTGTCAAAAATCATTTGTCCATATATGTGAGAGCCTGTTTCTGAAACTTCAATTCAGTTCCATTGTTCTATGTGTCTTTCTTTATGCCAATACCATACTGGTTTTACCACTGTAGCTAGGAAATATGGTTTAAAGTCCACAGGTGAGAATCCTCCAACTTTGCTCTTCCTTTTTTAAGATGTTTCTGGCTATTTGGGACCATTTACTCTTTCAAATAAATTTGATAAATGTTTTTCCCATTTGTTTAAAAAGTGCTGGTGAAATTTTTATTGGGATTGTATTGAATCTGTATATAAATTTGGGTAGAACTGACATCTTTGATATTTAGTCTTCCAATAATTGAGCATGGAATATTCTTCCAATTATTCATATTTTTTTATTCTTTTAACAATGCATTGTATAATTTTGAACAAAAGTCCTTTACATCCTTGGTTAAGTTTTTTTCCTAAATATTTGATTCTTTTATTCATTACTGTAAATGGAATTTTTCCCTTACTTCCTCAGCAAATTGTGCATTCATATTGTATAGAAACACCACTGATTCTTGCATATTTATCTTGTATCCTGGCACTCTATTGAAATGATTTATTGGCTTTACCATCTTTGTTGTAGATTTTTCAGGACTTTCTAGGTATAGGATCATATCATCTGTGAATAGTGAAAGTTTTTCTTTTTCTTTTCTGATTTTTATGTCTTTTATTTCTTTTTCTTGCCTGATTGCACTAGCTAGAAACTCTAGCACTATATTAAATAAGAATGGTGACAGTGGACATCCTTGTCTTGCTCCTGATGTCAACAGGAAAGTTTTCAGGCTTTCAAATTTGAGTACAATGTTAGCTGTGAATTTTTCATAGGTGGTCTTTATCATATTGAAAAAGTTTCCTTCAATTCCTATCATTTAGTATTTTTACCAAGGAAGGATGCTGTATTTTGTCCAATGCCTCTTCTGCATCAATTGATAGGATCATGTGATTTTTCTTCTTTGATTTATTAATGTAGTGTGTTATGCTGATTGTATTTCTTGTGTTGAACCACCCTTGCATGCCTGGTGTAAAACTCATTTGATCATAATAAATAATTCTTTTAATGTGTTGTTGGAATTGATTAGCAAGTTTCTTGTTTTTTGTTTTTCATTTTTTTAAAGATACTTAGATTACATTAAAAATTTAGGGAATTCCCATATTCCCCATTCCCCATCCCTCCCACACTTTCCCACATTAGCCACATCCTTCATTAGTGTGGTACATTTGTTACAATTGATGAACACAAATTGGAGCATTACCACTAAGTGTGGATTGTAGCTTACATTTTAGTTTAAACTCTCTCCCACACATTTTTGTAAGTTATGACAAGATATATATTGCCCAGTGTCCATCACTGCAACATCATTCAGGACGATTTTAAAGTCCTGAACCTGTCACCATATTACACCTATTTTTTATAAGATAATTAGGTTACATAAATGTTACATAAAATATAAGGGATTTCCATATGTCCTACTCCCCACACATCCCACATTTTCCCACATTAACAACATCTTTCATTAGTGTGGTACATTCATTTCAATGGATGTACACATTTTGGAGCATTGCCACTAAGCGTGGATTAAAGTTTACATTGCAGTTTACACGCTTTCCCACCCAATTCTGTACGTTATGGCAAGATATATAATGGCCTGTAACTGTTGTTGCAATGTCATTCAGGACAATTCTCAATTCCTGAAAATGCCCCCACATTACACCTGGTTTTTCCTTCTTCTTGCCCTCAGAACCTCCAGTAGCTACTGACACCACATCAATGATATAATTTCTCCCTTTCTCGAATCACAATACATCTATAGAAGATTACCAGGAAGTCTCCGTTAGTCCATAGTTCATTCCCCAGTCCTGAGAATTCTGGGATGGTGATGCCCACTGCACTTCTAACTGAGAGGGGACTGCTATCCATTAGGGCGAATGGAAGGGACTCTCTTGCTTGCACATGTATACTCTCTCATTTGCTTGGTATAGTAGTTGTCCATCATCACCTCCTCCTCCTTGATAGTTGTCCTGGTTGATAGCAATGGACTGGAGAATAGGTTTTGCAGCTCCTTTGAGATTTGAGGCCCAGCTGGTACATGGACAACCCAAAGATTTAAGTCCCTTGGACGCACACCTACCAACTCTAATACTAATTATAGTTTTAAATAGAAGAATAGATGAGCCACGTGTAGGGAAAGCATAACTGAAACCAACTCTGTCACCCTGGGAAGCATAAATTCCAAAGTCAGGGACACACTGTCAAGACATCAAGCTCCTGAGCTATCTGCCTTGAATATAAGCATCTGGATTTCTCCAGAGCCCTCAGGAACCCCACAATCTGGAGTATTATCCACTTTAGCAGTCTATGAGATCCTGCTGAGATGTGCATAAGCATAATCTCTGGAATGACTTCCTGACTCACTTTGAAATCTCTTAGCCATGTAAACTCTTTTGTCTTTGTATTTTCCCCCTTTTGGTCAAAGTCTTTCTCCACTTGCATTGCTTGTTCGTGCTTAATAGTAACCCTTCAGTGCCAGGGAGGCTAATCCCCAGGGGTCCTGTCCCACACTGGGGGGAAAGTAATGTATTTATATGCTGAATTCAGCTTAGAGAGAGGCCACATTTGAGCAACAAGGAAGCTTCCAAGAGTCAACTCTTAGGAACCTTATAATACTGGGCTAGGTATCCATTTCAAGAGTAAAGGTTCATAAGCACAGTCATCAATATCAAGGGCTCATCAATAAACAATCCTTCTTCACTAGTCATTATCCATCTACTTGGGGGATTCTTGGTGTTCCATTAGAGAATGTGGCAGAGCTCCCCAGGATTTTAATTTCATATTCCTTCAATTATTGTGTGAATCTCCACCCACTGTGACAATGCCCCATGAACTTTTGAACACATTTATATGCCTTATATGTATGCTTAGGTGAGCTTTCTCCCATGTATCTCCCATAAATGACAATGTGCACCAATGATCTTCCCCTGCCACAGCTGTAACCCTTCTGTGATCCAAAACTTCTTTAAAAATGAAGCCAATAAATAGCCAAATACAATTAATGAGAAAATGAAATAATCATGATAATTTTAAAAATAAGAAATAAAATACACAAAAAATAAAAGTAAATACAAAATTTTGATATAATAGAAAGTAATGAAAAATATTTTTAAAAATTTTTTGACATTTGCCTTTCATCACTGTAAGATCTGTTGCCCTATATGTTCAGTGACATTTACTTCTGTTTATTCCCCCAGTGTCTTATGTTTTTCATTTTGTCTTCAAAGAAGTTTTAGTTTACAGAAAAGTCACATACAGAAAATAGAGGACTCCCCTATGCCCAACATCTTCCCCCCTTTCCCCCTTACCCTATTAATAACATTTTATATGTGGATGGTACATTGGTTATAGCTGACAAACAAATATTTAAATATAGCTATCAACCAAGGTCAATGATTTACATTATGGTTTACATTTTAGATGATACACTTTTATAAATATTCATGTAATTTAACATGTTCTGTATCTGTTATAGCAAGATTATCTAGAACACTTCCATCATCTCCAAAATGCCCCCTATTCCATCTATTCTATTCTTTCCTTGCTCTCCCCTCAGAACCCAAGGCAACCACCAGGCTTCACTTCTTGAAGGACAAGATTCATAGTTACTTGCAACAACACTGAGGGCTTGACATAGAGGTGTGTCTTCCCCTATTAGGCACCATCAATGCTCTTGAGAGGCTTTTGCCCCTAAATTTGAGAAAATAGTGGTCCTGTCCAGGATGGGAGCCCACCACGTTGCCGCTCATTATGTGGGTCTCTACCCACTGATAGAGCAACTATGGCAAGACGAATACTCACATACTCCCAAGAAACCCACCCCAGGTGTGACCTGTCCCAAATGCCCCTCACATCCAACACCACGAACCAGCAACACTAACTTGCCGTATTGTGAACAGAGCACTTCCAGCATTGTAGTTTAAATCATGTAAGCACCAATCCTCAGTGTTCACCTGTTCCTTCCCCCAACTCTCTCTCCACTTCCATGGACAATAAAACTCACCCTCCCCATCCCACCCCCTGATGAACCAGCACTGACCAATCCAACAGTATCATTGCATCACTGTCATGCTCCTCCACTCTATAACTACACATTTCTACCTTATCACAGATTTTGCCCATATGGTCATTGGCTTACAAACTTCTCACTTTCTATTTCCTCTAAACCTATCTTCTAGATGCTAGCACTGTGAGCCTGCTCAATTTGTTTAATTCATATCAGTGAATTCATTTAATATTTTTCCTTCAGTGCCTCACTTGCTTCATTCAACCTAAGGTCCTCAAGATTCATCCATGTTATCCTGTGTGTTAATACTGGATTCGTTCTTACAGCTGAGTAATATTCTATTGTATGTATATACCACATTTTGTTTAGCCATTCATCTGTTGAAGGGAATTTAGGTTGATTCCAACTTTTGGTAATGTGAATAATGCCACTATAAACATTGGTGTGCATGTATGTATTCGAGTCCTTGCTTTCAGTTCTTCTGGGTATATACACAGAAGTGGAAATGTTGGCTCATATGGCACATATATAGATAATTTTCTGAGTAACCACCAAACTGTGGCTCAAATTTTCTACATTCCCACTGGCAGTGGATGAGTGTTCCCATATCTCCACATCCACTCCAAAACTTGTAGGCCTCTGTCTTTTTTTTTTTTACTAGTTGCCAGTTTAATGAGTGAACAATGATTGTTCATTGTAGTTTGATTTCCATTTCCCTAATAGCAAATGATGTTGAGCATCTTTAACTGTGCTTTTTAACCATTTGTGTTTCTTATTTGGAGAAATGTCTATTCAAAACACTTGCCCATTTTTTCAAGGGATTGTTTCTCTTTTTATTTTTGAGGTGTAGAATTTCTTTATATATGTGGGATATTAGGCCCCTATCAGATCTATCATTAGTAAATATTTTCTCCCATTGAGTAGGCTGCCTTTTCACTTTCATGACAAACTCCTTTGAGGTTCAAAAGATTTTAATTTTGAGGAGTTCCCAATTGTCTAATTTTTCTTTCAATGCTTGTGCTTTGGCTGTGAAGGTCATGAAACCATTTCCTATTATGAGATCCTGTAGATGTTCCCTACATAATCTTCCAAGGTCTGTAGGGTTTTGACTCTTATATTTAGATCTTTGACCCATCATGAATTGATTTTTGCATAAGGTGTGAGAGGGTGTTCCTCTCATATTCTTTTGGATATTGATATACATTTCTCCAAGCTCCATTTGTTGAAGAGGCCATTCTCTCCCAGTTGAATGGGCTTGGTGGCCTTGTCAAGGTCAGTTTACTGTGTATGCTAGGGTCTATATCAGAACTCTTAATTCACTTCCATTGGTCAGTATGTCTATCCTTGTGCCAATGCCATGCTTTTTTTGATCACTGTAGCTTTGCAATATGTTTTAAAGTCAGTTTATGTGATCCTTCCAATTTCATTTTTCTTTTTCAATATGCTTTTGGCTTTTCAGGTGTCTTGCCCTTCCAGATAAATTTCATAGTTATTCCAATTATGTAAAAAGTACTTTGGTGATTTTTATTGGGATTGAGTTAAATCTGTAGATCAGTTTGGGTAGGATAGACATCTTAATGATGTTTAGTCTTCCTATGCATGAACAGGGAATATTCTTTCATTTATTAACTCTTCTTTGATTTCCTTTAACAATGTTGTGTAGTTTTCTTCATATAAGTGATTTACATCTTTACTTAAATTTATTCCTAGGTATTTGAATCTTTTAGTTGCTTTAGTAAATGGGATTTTTTTCTTGATTTCCTCCTAAGAGTGCTCATTATTAGTGTACAGAAATGCTACTGATTTTTGCGCATTGATCTTATACCCTGCAACTTTACAGAACTCATTTATAAGCTTTAAAAGATTTGTTGTATATTTCTCAGGGCTTTCTATGTATATGATAATATCATGTGCAAACAGTGAAATTTTTACTTCTTCCTTCCCTATTTGAATGCCTTTTGTATCTTTTTCTTTTCTATGTTCTCAAGCAAGTACTTCTAATTCAATTTGAAATAGGAGTGGTGAAAGTGAGCATCCTTGTCTTTTTCCTGATCTTAGAGGGAAATCTTTTAGGATTTCTCCATGGAATATGATGTTAGCTTCAGGTTTTTCATATATACCCTTTATCATGTTGAGGAAGTTTCTTTCTATTCCTATCCTTTGTAGTGTTTCTATCAGGAATGGGTGTTGTATTTTGTCAAATGCTTTTCCAGAAACTGTAGAGATGATCATTTGATTTTTTTCTTTTTCTGTTATTTGTGGAGTATTATATTGATTGGTTTTCTTAAGTTGAAACATCCTTGCATACCATGGATGAAACCCACCTAGTCATGGTGTATAATTCATTTGATGTGTTGTTGAATATAATTAGCAAGTATTTTGTTGAGGATTTTACCATCTAAGTTCATTAAATATATTTGTCTATAGTTTTCTTTTCTTGTCTCATCTTTGTTTACCTTTGGTTTTAGGGTGATGTTGTTATTATAGAATGAGTTAGGCAATATTCCTTCCACTTATATTCTTTGGAAGAGTTTTAGCATGTTTCGTGTTACTTCTTTCCCAAATATTTGGTAGAGTTCACCTGTGAAGTCATCTGGTCCTGGGCTCTTCTTAGTTGGGGTTTTTTTGATGACTAATTCTATCTTGTTATTTGTGATTTGGCTGAGTTCATCAATTTCTTCTTTCATAATTATAGGCTACTTGTGTGTTTCTAAGAATTTGCCCATTTTCTCTAAATTATCCAACTTGATGGCATATATTTTGGTGATATTTTCTTCCTTATTTCTTAATTTATATATTTGCATCTTCACTCTCTTTTTCTTTGTTAATCTAGCTAAGGGTTTGTCAATTTTGTGAAATTCTCAAAGAATCATGTTTTGATTTTATTTTTTCCAATGATTTCTTTTCAATTTCATTTAGCTCTGCTCTAATGTTTGTTATTTCTTTCTTTCTACTTCCTTTGGGGTTAGTTTGTTGTTGTTTTTCTAATTTCTCCAAGTGTGCAGTTAGGTCTTTGATTTTAGCTTTTTCTTCTTTTTTAATATAGGCAATTATGGCTATGAATTTTCCTTTCAGTACATCTTTTGCTGCATCTCTAAGGTTTTGATATGTTGTGCTGCCATTTGCATTCATTTCCAGGTAGTTACTATTTCTTTTGAGATTTCCTCCTTGACCCAGTGTTTGTCCAAGAGTGTCCTGTTCAATTTCCATATCTTTTTTCCTAATCTGGTTCTCTGTCCCTTCCTGATTTCCAGCTTCATTCCATTGTGGTCTGAAAAATTACTTTGTATAATTTCAATCTTTTTAATTCAATAAGAGTTGTTCTTTGGCCTAGCATGTGGTCTATGCTGGAAAATGATCCATGTGCCCTTGAGAAGAATGTATATCCTGCTGTATTTGGGTGCAATATTCTGTATATGTCTCTTATGTCAAGAGGCTTTAATGTATTATACAAAATCTTTGTTTTTTATTGATTCTCTGTCAAGATGTTCTGTCTAATGGTGATAATGGTGTACTAAATACCCCATTATAATTTTATAGGAATCTATTTTTCCATTTAGTTTTTCCAGTGTTTGCCTCATGTATTTTGAGATAACCTGTTTAGGTGTATCAATCTTTATGATTGTTCTTTCTTCTTGATACATTATGCATTTAATTAATATATAGTGTACTTCTGTGTCTCTTACTATAGTTTTGCATTTAAAGTCTACTTTGCCTAATATGATTATAGCTACTCCTTCTCTTTTTTGGTTATTGTTTGCTTTTAAAATTTTTTTCCAGCCATTTACTTTCAGCCTCCTTGCATCCCTGGGTCTAAGTTGGGTTTCTTGTAGACAGCATTTAAATGGGTCATATTTCCTTATCCATTCTGTGAATCATTTTCACTTGACATTTAATCCATTAACATTAATCCACTAACATGCAATGTTATTACTGTCATGGAATTACTTACATTAGCCATTTTTTTTTTGTTTGTGTATGCCATAAGTTGATTTTTTTTCTCTTCTTATCTTTTTAGTTATTCTTACACTCTCTTCCAATTCTCTCTCTCTTGTGTTTTCCTTTTGACCAACAGAACTCCCTTCAGTGTTTCTTGAAGTGCAGGTTTATTGATATACTCTCTTAATTTCTGTTTATTTGTGAATATTTTGTACTCTCCCTCATTTTTGAATGCCAGTTTTGCTGGATAGAGAATTCTTGGCTGGAAGTTTTTTTCTTTTAGCAACTTAACTATGTCATACCACAATCTTCTTGCTTCCATGGTTTCAGATGAGAAAACAAACTTAACCTTATTGAGCTTCCCTTGTATGTGATGATTCTCTTTTCTCTTGCTGCTTTCAGCATTCTCTCTTTGTCTTGAACATTGGACAAAATGACAAGTAAATGTCTTGGAGTAGGCCTGTTTGGACTTATAATCTTTGGGGTGCACTGGGTTTTCTGGACATACCTGTCCATGTCCTTCAATAGGTTGAGAATTTTCAGCCATTATTTCCTCCAACACATAATTTGTCCCATTTCCCTTCTTTTCTCCCTCTGGGATTCTTATAATGCACATGTTTGTGCATTTCATGTTGTCATTCAAATCTCTGAGACACTGCTGGATTTTCTGTATCTTTTAACCTATTTATTCTACTATCTGTTTGATTTCAGCTGCACTGTCTTCCACATCACTGATTCTTTCCTCTGCATTTTCAAATCTGTTTTTATGTGCCTCCATTATATTATTATTTCTTGTATTGTGCCATTCATCACCATCATATCCACTATCATTTTATATATGTTTACAATTTTTTCAGTGTGTTCTCACAGTGTCTCCTTAATATCCTTAATCTCTTCTTTAGGTTCAAATTGATTCAAGATATTTGTTTGTATGTCTCTGATTTCTTCTTCTATGTCTTTCATATCCTCCTGTTTTTTAAGTGGTTCATTGGACTGCACCATGTCTTAATGTTTCTCAGTATGGGTTGTAATTTTTTGTTGGTGTCTAAGCATCAGTTTATCTTGATATGTTTGTTCAGTTGATTAGCTTCTCTTTCTAATCTAGAGTTTTATTTTGTTGTTTTTGTGTGTGTGTTCAGTTTTCACTTTTGCACTTTGTTCCTCTTATTCTATTTCCTTGCTGTTTTCTATGTTTTCTTGAAAAAAATTAGGGCCAGAGAAATTAAAGATGTATGAAATGAGGAAGGATAGTAATCATAATAGGAATAATAATAGTAATAGTAAAAGATAGAAGAGGAACCACATAAGACATAGGAAATGAGTAATTAACTCAGGAAAATAGTGCAGAATAATAAGACTACAAAGGTGGAGTATAAATAATGAAATGAGAGACTGAATAGAGAAAAATATGAATTAAAAGGCAAGAATGGTGAGGAAAGAGAGGGAGAGAAAAAGAAAAGACAAAAAGAAAAAAAAGTGAAAAGAAAGACATGAATATAGAAAAAAGAAGGGAGAAAGAAGAACATGTATAATTAAAGATCACATGCAAAAAAGTGGAATGAAAGAACAACAGAAAGCAGAATATAGAAAGATGAAGGAAAGAAAAGGAATAGCTTAGGTAGATTAAATTGGTAAAAAAAATAAAAAGTGGGGGGAGGAGAACAAAGGAAGGGGAAGAACCACAAAGAAGAAACAAGAGAGCAGCAAATAATTAATCAAAGGGTGGGAGGAAAGATGATATGAGCTCAATTTTTTTAAAAAAACAAGCTGACAAACAAGCAAACAAACAAAAACAATGGAAAAACAGCCTTCCCTCTTAGAGCCCTAAGGATTTCCTCAGGCTTCTGGTGTTCATCAATTAATTACCCTGCAGCCTGTCCTCTTCAGGTTTTGAACAAGGTTTTAGTGAGTAAACTAAGTTAAATTGAAAAAAGGAAACTCTTTTAAGAAAAATAAGAGATCCAAGTAAAGCTAATACAAAAGAAGTCTATATGTTTCCTGTCCTAAAGTATCAGTTAGATGTCTGATAACCTGGTGGATCACACCTCTAAGAAGAGCTAGAAATTGAAACAGTGACCTCGTATATTCAAGGCAGGAACTCCTCCACTGAAATAAACTTTCTCCTTGGGTCAGTTAGCCTTTGAGAAAGCTATCTGCCCACTTTCCCTCAGGCAGCTTAGAATTTTTGCAGTTGGCCAGGGTCCTGAGGATTAGGTTCTTTTCTGTCCCTGCCTCCTTTGTATTCTACTTGTTTTCTCTTCCAGGGAAGCTGGCCACGACAGCCTGTGTAAGTGGATCCTGCCTCCTCTTTCATGGTCAGGTTGAGGTCACTCCCAGTATTCAAAAGTCACCTTGGTTTCACTGCAAAAACCCCTCTCAAACCTCTTCCAGAACCCTCATCCTCCCAGGGGAACCTAAACAGGCTCTTGAAAGCTTATTGAGGTTTCCTACCAACCACCTTCTTTAGGGGAGTTGGAATTTTGATAATTTTCAACACAAGAATAATATATTGCCTTTCTCTGCCCTCTCCTCTCCCAAGTTCCTCTCTCCCATGGCAGTGTGGGTGCATCAGGCTGCCTAAGAAGATTCCCCTCTCCTATTTTCCTGGGGCCAAATTGGTGCCAGCTCATATGCTAGCCAAAATTCAAATGGGGCCCAGGTAGCCAAACCCAAAGAAAGGAAAACCTTCTTCACCTTTTGCCAGAACCCTTTTCCTCCGGAGAAAGTTCCTTCCCATTTGGTGGCTGCTGTTAGTTAGAGGGTTCAGAGAGGCATTTTGCCTTCATGGTGGGGTCTATCCATCCTCTTTTTCCAGCCAAAGGGTGATTGCTTCCTGGGTGAATTCTAGCAATCATTCTAAGGATAGTTAATATCAGTCTTGCTTAAATCCTACCAAAATTTTGAGGAGGAGGGAACACTATCTAACACATTTTGTGCAGCCAGTATCACCCTAATACAAAGTCAGGTAAGGATACTATAAGGAAATAAAATTATGGACCAGTTTGTCTTATGACTATAGATGGAATAATCAACAAAATAATTGCAAGTAGAACCCAACAGCACATCAAAATACACTATGATCAAGTGAGTTTTATCCCACATATGCTATAAAACATTGTTAAAAGAAATGAAACAATAACTAACTAAATTGAAAGACATTCTGTGTTCATAAATAGAAAGATTAAATAATTTTATGATGGAAATTCTACCCAAAATGAATTAAAGATTCAAAGCAATCCCAATCAAAAGTAACCAACTTTGCAGAAATGAGAAAGCCAATTATCAAGTTTATTTGGAAGTGTTTAGGAGTCCCAAATAGCCAGAAACTTCCTGAAATAAAAGAAAGAAGTTGGAGTACTCACACTTCCTGACTTTAAAGCATAACATAAAGCTACATTGCTCAAAGTAGCACAGTACTGGCACAAGAATGGGTATATTGACAAATGGAATTTAATTGAGATTTCATTACTATACCTTCACATTTATGACCAAATGATTTTGACAAGGCTACCAAGAACACTCAATTGGGAAAGAATACTATCTTCAATAAATGATGGTGGAATAAGTTGATATCTATGAAACAGAATGAAAGAGATCCCCTATCTCACACCATATATAAAAATTTATTCAAAATGTATCAAACACCTAAATATAAGGGCCAGGACTATAAAGCTGCTAGAAGACAATATAGGGAAGCATCTTCAGGATCTTGTGTAGGCAATAATTTCTTAGACTTTACAACCAAAGCACAAGAAAAGATAGAAAGAATAGATAAATGGGACCTCCTTGAAATTAAAAACTTTCATGCATCAAAAAATTTTGTCATGGAAATGGAAAGATAACCTACTCAGTGTGAGAAAATATTTGGAAACCACATATCCAATAAGGGTTAATATTCAGAATACATAAAGAAATACTACAACTCAACAATATAAACATGAACAATGCAGTTAATAAATGGGCAAAAGACTTGAATGTGCTTTTCTCTGGAAAGGATATAAAAATGTCTAACAGTCAAATGAACTGAAGCTCAACATCAGTTGTTATTACCAAAAGACAAATCAAAAGTACAATGAGCTGTTTAACATCTGCTAGAATTTCTACCCAAAAAACACACTGAAATTTACAGTGTTGGAGAGGATTTAGAGGAAAGGAAACAGACATTCATTGTTGGATGGACTTCAAAATGGTGTCACCACCATTGAAGATAGTTTGGCAATTCCTCAGTAACCTAAATGCATAGTTACAGTATAATTAATCAATCCTATTACCAGGCATATATCCATTGAAAGTAGGGACTTGAACAGATATTTGCACACTGATACTCACAGTACCATTATTCACAATTGCCAAAATAAGGAAGCAACCCAACTGTCCTTCAACACAAGAATGGATTAACAAACTCTGATATTTACATATGATGCAATATTATTCAGCTTTAAAAAGGGATGAAGTCCTCATTTATGTGACAACATGGATAAAACTAGAGGACATTATGTTGAGTGAAATAAGTCAGATAGAAAAGAAAAAATATTATATGATATCATTAATATGCACTAATTATAATATGCAAACTCATGGAGTTAGATCCTAGAATATAAGTTACCAGGGGATAGACTTGTGGTAAAGAATGGGATGCTGATGCTTAATATGTATAGAATTTCTATTTGGGTTGGTTGTAATGGTTTGTAAATAGTTGGTGGAGATTGTAGGACACTATTGCAAATATAATTATCAGTGCTGAATTATGGATGTTATTGTGGTTGTAAGGGAAAGTACTGAGTCATGTATGTTATTTGAATGAAAGTTAGAAGATAAAACATGGGACTTTATATAACAATGATCCCTGCTGTGGACAATGAGGTAGGGTTAATATTACAAGTATAATAATGTATGATACTATTAAAAGATGTTAATGATAGGGTAGTATATTGGAAAAGTAAACATAATGTACACTGTGGACTATAGTTAATAGCACTGTTTTAATTTGCTTTTATCAGTTGTAACAAAGGTAATACTCTAATGCAATATGTCAACAGTAGGTGGGGTGTATGGGAATTTTACACTTTTTACGTGACTTCTGTAAAACTACAACTTCTCTAATTAAAAACATCTAATAAAACATTATGCTAGGTGAAAAAAAAAACGGCACAAAGTACAACATACTTTAAGATTCTATTTATATAAAATTTAAATGTAATTAAATATATATAGACGGAAATAGATTAGTTCACTTGCTATGTAAAGCTGGGAAGGGATGGAGGGATTGAAAGGTAATTGCTAAGGGTCATATAGTTTTACTCTTTGGAATAATGAAAATAATCTAAAATTGATCATGGTTATGAATTCACAGCTCTGTGATTGCACTAAAAGCCATTGATTGTACACTTAAGATAGATTTTATGTTATGTGAATATATCGTAATAAAATTGCTTTAAAAATGACATATGGGGGAGCAGGTGTAGCTCAGTGATTGAACACCTGCCTTCATGTATGAGGTCCCAGGTTTAATCCCCGATACCCCCTAAAAAATATATGATATGTGATGGAGAAATATGTAGTAGAGAGGATGTAGTAGTTGATATTTAGAACAATAAATTGGGACAGGAAAAATTAAATGCCGTTTATTATTTCATGTACTTTCTCTTTTTCCTTCTCTTAAATGACATCTATTTTTCATTTCTCCTTTAGCTGATAAGGTCTGGATTTCTTCAGATTGATTAAAAGTATCTTCACCCAAGACAAAATAGAAGGATTCAAGTTTTATTAAATATATGAATAAAATAGATGGGAAGGATTTTGGAACCAACTGACATTGGCATCTTTGGATTCTGAAGTCTGCAGAGGTGAAATGAATTTTTAATCGTCACAATAAAAAAGCAAGAACACAAATACTAGCATTGGTATTTTTACTGTGCACACATCTGCCTGCTTTCAGAGTATAAATCATTTTCTTCTCTTCCAGTCTAACAAATTGAACGTAAATTCCTCTCAAGGATAGAAGATAAACATGAACTAAACACGGAATGCAATTTTGTAAAATGCTGATTCCAATTTACCCCTGCCATAAAGCTATGAAATGAGACTTGGGTGGAAGTGATTGTACCTACCAATAGATAACCTACCATGTGAAGAAAGAACTTTATGTTAGAATTAGTGCTATCTGTGTAAGAATTTATACTCATTTAATGTAAAAGAATCTTCAATGGAAAATTCTTCTCTCTCCAATGTTTCCTTGGAACACAAAAACTCACAAAACCTTGAGATTTCTTTAGGAAAGTTCTAAATTAGTTTTGCATTAATTCTATTTTAAAACATAATAGTGCCTAAATACTAAAAAATATCACTAGATTTAACTGACAAAAGCAGATTAAATCAATTTTTTTCAAAGTCTGCCTTCCTTTAGTAACTGTAATGATGATATTGTGTTTTGTTTTTTCTAGATATTTTGGTTGTTTTTACACCATAAGTTCAGGTGGGAATTAACAAATGGGCTGGATTCTAATGATATGATTGATAATATGAAATTTTCTTGTGTGCAAGCTCTTTCCAACTGCTGATTCTTGTATTTATATTTTAACACTATCTTTTAAGATGTTCTTTATAGAGTACAAAAAGGCAATATCAAACCTTTGGTGATGTATTAAATGTTATGTGGAACTAAATCATGGTGAACAAGAACACAGGCACTGTTGTGGGGTGCATATGTTCAAATTTTCGCTCTGCTATTTACTCTATGTGTGAAACTAGGCAATTTCTTATTTGAGAAATGCAGGTTTTATTGAAAGTGCCTTCCTGAATGGGACAATGGGAGATCTGAGGATGTAATACATACATAGACTTATAACTGTTTAGAACATGAGAAGCTACCAAGGGAAGTTAAATTAGTTTAATATCATATATTCACAAGGACCTTAAAAACAACTCTGCCCAAACTAATCTTCCCAGTATTCCATACTCAGCCAGGTATTTCATCCTGTAATCAAGCTCAATTCTTAGGATGTATATAGATTTCCTACACATACATATAGAAAAAAATGTTAGGGAACATTTTAGGATTAGAATGTTCATAGAACTTTCATGAATGTGTCTAATTACTTAAATGTAGAAGCAAATAGCAAAGGGGATGCATATTTCAAAATGAATAACACCACAGAATTTTTTTCATATATATGTAAAGATTGTGCTTTATTATATATAATATATATACACATGTATTATTGGTTTATTTTTAAAGTGTGTTCTAATAGTAAATGCATTGAGGTGTCACACAGATAGTTCATTAAATACAACGTGTCTCCTTATACAGGTTTTTAATTTGTGTATTTGAGGATACCAATAGGAAAAAGGAAAGTATACATTATGGAACCATTCATACTCCTCAGTATACTAATCTATAAAATTGAAAAACCCATCCTCATTTTGTGAGACATTTAGCATCTCCCATGCACCTGGCACTGTGCCATAAGTTTTGCATCAATCAACTTGCTTTAAACTCACAAAACCCTATAACATGCATTTTCTTATCATCCCCACTTTCCAGATAAAGGAAAAATGCATAGAAAAATTAAGCATATCTGAAGTCACTAATTACTAGTAAAGCCAGGAAGAAAACTCACTCCCGTGGATCCAAGGCAGCAGCTGTTTAATTCTGCACTGATATTTCACCACTGCATTTTTCCATTCCTTAGATGAATTTAATGTGGGCTGGTAATTGAATGCTTAAGTGACTTATTTTTGTTTCAGTGTTTCCAAGGGAATAGACTTGCTTAAATTGGGCATTTTGAGGACAAGGGAATAATTGTTCTTGGCCTACCTAAGGGAATAGAGGTGGCGATAAGGGACATTTTTTCTGAGGACAGTGAAGAAAGAATTGTAAATTGGCCCAAACCTAGGTGGTAGAAAAATTCTGCTGTATTTAAACTTAGTTCATTGGTAATATGTGGCCCTGACAGCAAGGAAGATCAATCTCTTTGTATACATTTCTTTACAATTCTTTTTATAGAAATAGACTTCTGGTGATATCTTAAGTTAAACTATGAAAGGTAAGTGAGTCTACATCTAGTATTTCTGAAATTAGGATTTATTTTTAAGCTAAAGCTATTCAATTGAATAATCGGCATGATGATTTTGTTATTCTTTCACAAGTAGTTAATTTATTCAACATTATCAGACATGTTTTTGCAGCACTGTTAAAAGTAATGTTGCATAATGACAGATTCTAATCTCTGAGTTAGAATAAACAGATGTGAAATTGAGCATCTCTTAAATAACAGAATTTTCTCTTTACACATGTCTGAAGCCATTTATCCTTCAGATATTCTTCAATAACAAGAGAAGAAACATTGTCTCAACCAATATTTGAATTATAAATAATTATTAATATATAATGAACACCATTAAAATGGGCAGTTAAAGATACTTATTACTAATTAATTAATTAATTTGCCTCTAGATTTAAATTAGAAATTCTTGCTTTAAATGCAAAAATTTTGACTTTATTAAATTAAAAAATTGCATATCATTTTGGGATATTCCCATGAGAAAGCACATATTAGACAAAAATGGAATGCTAAGAATAAGTGAATTTGTTATACATAGAACTTTAAAACGTTTAAGTAGTTGAGATAATGATGGATGGACTATTGAATGCTTTATATTTGAAGATTATACTAGATACTTCAAATGAATAAATTGACAGTTCATATTAAAGCATATTTTGTTTTAAAAAGTATAAAAAGTATTAACTACATAGTAACATGCTGATATGAAAATTATCTTTTCACCAAGTTATAATCGATATATGAAACCTCTGTGAAAATCACTTGGAAATGTAAGGTAACATTGTATATTAATACTGAAACTACAGTGTGTGATTATGTCTACCTCCTTACACATGGATTTGCCCTTCATTGGGCATTGATAAGAACAAAGTGTTCATTTCATAAAAGCTTGCCAGTCTAGAGAGTTATTTGTTGGTAAAGAAGGGTGGATAGGCAATTAGAAGTAATCCAAACTCTAAAATTCTTATTGACTGTCAAAAATCTCTTGATGGTTCTTTAATGATTGGCTCCATTATATATATATATGTGTGTGTGTGCACATATATATATATACTTAATAAAGCAATTATATTTAGAGACAACAAAATTAATTTGCTCTCAGAAATCAAGCTTCTTTTTGTGTCTGTTGTGAGGATTGTCTCACTGAAACATTTTTGCTCTGATCATCCTTTACTTGAAATAAGCCAAGCAGTTTCACAAACACTGATAGTAAAGACACTGTAAATGAAAAAAAACTCCAACTGAATTGTGAGTCCAGTATTTTTTTCATTAGTTGCATTGACTTTTTTGAAGACAATTCTTCAACAGTTTAAATGAATCCTCAAATTTCATACAATCATGTGAAAAAAAGAAAGTCTGAAATAAACATCATGCATATTGTTATATTTTATCACTAAATATTTACATTTTAATTGTGTATATTTTAGATTCCTTTAATATGAATGGAAAACATAGGGTATTCCTATATACCCCACCTTCTCCCCTCCCACATTTTCCCCTATTAATTACATCTTGCATTAGCTCCACAGTGTTTTGAACTACTTTGTGTTAATCACTTATTTTGTGTTTCTGTTCATGGACATTGCAGAACAAATAACTGATATATAACACCCCTTGTAATAAATTAATATAATTTTTATAATCAAAAGGTTAGACAAGTTAATGTGTCAATATCAATTATACAGAATTATATGGACTTTTCTAGATAAAGAATCAAATATATTGGCATGCTTCCAAACAGAAGAAGCAATTGCAGCAACCCATGACTCTGACCACACTCTACAAAGAAAGAAACCAGTTTTATTCTGTGTTGAAAGAAATTTAATTTTTAATGTTGCCATAATAGATATCCACATCAATGATATAATTTCTCTACTCCCTTTCTATATCCTGGTAACCTATTTTCCAGACACTACCTCAGTGAGTCTGCTCAAAATCCTTAGATCATATCAGTGAGGCCATGTAATATTTGTCCTTTAGTGACTGACTTACTGCCCTCAACATAAGGTCTTTGAGATTCATTCATATTATCACATGTGTCAATACTTCATTCTTTCTTATCTCTGTGTAAGATTTCATCATATGTATATACCACATGTTGTTTATCCATTAGTCTATTGATGGACATTTGTATATCTTCCAACTTTTGGCAATTGTGAATGACACAATGAATATTGCTGTGCATAGACCTGTTCATGCCCCTGATATCAATTATTCTGGGATTGCTGGATCATATGGAAATCCTATACTTAGCTTCTCGAGGAAATGCCAAACTCTCCTCCACAGTGGTTGTACCATTCTACTTTCCCACCTTCAGTGGATGAGTGTCCATCTTCTCCAACTCTTGTGGTTTTCTGGGCTTATTTTTAGTCCTAGGCAGTCTACTAAGTGTAAGATGATATCACATTGTAATTTTTATGTTCATTTCGCCAGTTGCTAGTGATGCTGAGCATCTTTTCATGTGCTTTTTAGTCATTTGTAGTTCATCTTTTCAAAAGTGTTTGTTCAAATATTTTGTCAATTTTTAAAATGCATTCTTTGTCTTTTTATTTTTGAGTTATAAGATTTCTTTATATATGCTGGATATCAGGTCCTTATCAGATAGGTGGTCTTCAGAATAGGTTGACTTTTCACTTTATTGACAAACTCCTTTGAAGCAAAATTGTGTATTTAATTTTGAAGAGTTCTCATTTATCTATTTTTTGCTTTCATGCTCATGCTTTTGGTATAAAGTTTATGAAATCATTTTCTACTACCAGATCTCATAGATGCTTCCATGAATCATCTTCTAAGTGCTTTATTGTCCTTACTCTTATATTTAGAACTTTGATCCATTTTGAGTTGTAAAGTGCTTGAGATAATGATCCACTTTCATTCTTTTGGATATGAATATCCAATTTTCCAAACCCCATCTGTTAAAGGGACCAATAAGCCCCTTTTGAGTGGGCTTGGTGGCATTGTAGAATATATGTTGGCTGAATATGTGTGGGTCTAAATCTGAACTCTGAGTATGATTCCATTGGTTAGCATGTCTACCCTTATGCTAATACCATGCAGCTTTGACAACTGTAGCTTTGTAATATGGTTTAAAGTCAGGTAGTTTGATACCTCCAATTTCATTTTTCGTTTTCAAGATTTTTTTTGGCTGTTCAGGGCCCCTTACACTGCCAAATACATTGATAGTTGAATTTATGAGTTCATTAAATTTTTATTGGGAATGCATTAAACCTGTAAATCAATTTGTGTAGGATAGACATCTTAATGATATTTAGTCTTTAAATCCATAAACATGGAGTATTCTTCCATCATTTTAGGTCTTCTTTGATTCCCTTTAACAATGTTGTGAAATTGTGTACTAGTCCTGTACATCTTTAGTTAAGTTTATGCCTATATATTTGTTTCTTTTAGTTGCTATTGTAAATTGATTTTTTTTCTTGATTTCCTCCTCAGTTTGTTCATTATCAGTATACAGAAATGTTAATAAATTTTGTATGTTGATCTTTTATCTTGCCATTTACTAAACTCATTTATCAGTTCTAAAAGCTTTGTTGTATTTTTTGGGGGATTTTGTACATAACTGTCAAGTCATCAGCAAATAGTGACAGTTTTACTTCTTCCTTTCCAATTTGGATTCCATTAAATAATTTTCTTGCCACTGTCATTGATCAAAGACTTCTAATATAATGTTAAAAAAAGAGCAGTGACATTGAGCATCTTTGTCTTCATGTTAAGTAAGTTTCTTTCTCTTCCTATATTTTGAAGTGTTTTTGTCACAAAAGAATGCTGTATCTTGTTAAATGCTTTTTCTGCATCTATAGAGATGATCATATGATTTTTTTCTTTTGGTCTGTTAATATGGTGTTATGTTGACTTTTCTGTTGTTGTTGTTGAGCTATCCTTGCATGCCTGGGATAAAACCT
>JAQZBX010015174.1:0-26434 GCA_029593785.1 Cabassous unicinctus
CCATAATAGGAAGATTTCCCCTCCCCAACTCCTTACGATCACATCAAAAGGGCTCCTGGATAACAACAGGACTATAGCCGAAAAAACATGGAAAAATAGACTTTATTTAAGAGGAAGTTCTTAGGAAAACCCAAAGCTAAGAGTGGAAATAAAATAAGGACACTAAAGTATTTTGAAGCTTTTGCCACCTACAGCTACAGCAAACATTTTAAAAGACCCAACTACTACTCCAGATTAACATAAAATCTCATACTAAACACCAATTTACTTCAGTTCCTATTACTTGATATACTATGTATGGTTTTCAACAAAAAATCATTCTAAAAGCAAACAACAAGAACAAGATGGTTTTAAGAGACAAAGCAGCATCAGAAATCGACTCAGATGTTGATTATGTTTGTAAACTGGTCTGTTCCTCTGGGCATGATACCTTGATTGTATGAGATTTAGTTGGGATGTCTTTGATTAAATTATGTTAAGATTAGAGCTTTGATTTGATCATGTCATTAGGGCATGCAGGGTTGAGTCCCCACCCCCTTGGTGGGGATAAAACAGACTCTCACACAGAAGTAGACACACAGAGAAGATACACAGAGGATCCTGCAGTCTGGGAAGAGAGATAAGCCTGATAGTCTACCTTGTGAAGAGAACAGAGCAGCTGAGCCTGGAAGGAAATGAGCCCTGGGGAGAGAGATGAGCTGTATGCCAGTCTACAGCTGAGATCAGAAGAAGCTGGGACCATGGAGCCTTAAGAGGAAGAAGGAAGGCTGAACCCTTGCAGACATCACCCACCATCTTGCTTCAACATGTGGCAAATGACTTTGGGTAAGAAAATATCTCTTATGGTACCTAGAGTTGGACTCTTTAGGGCCTTGTGACTGTAAGCTTCTACTCCAAATAAATACCCTTTATGTAAGCCAACAGATTTCCGGTACTTTGCATTAGCACCCTTTTGGCTGAAGAAATTTCAAAAGAGGCTAAAAATATTTTGAATGAAATGAAAATACAACTGATCAAGGTTTTAGGGATGCAGCAAAGAAGAAAGATCTAAAATCAATAGTATAAACTTCCGCCTTAAGAAACTAGAGAAGGAAGAGCAATTTAAGCCTACACCAGCAGAATAAAAGAAATAATAATTAAAGCAGAAATTATTGAGATTGAAAACAAGAAAACAATGGAGAAAATCAATGGACCCAAAAACTGATTCTTTGAAATATCAAAAAAATTGATAAATCTCAAGTAAGGCTAAGTCAGAAGAAAAAAAAGAGAAGACAGAAATTACCATTGTCAGATATGAAAAAGGAGTCATCACTACTGATCCCATTGACTTTTAAAGGACAATGAAGGAATACTATGAACAACTCTATGTCCACAAATGTGAAAACTTAGATGAAATGAACCAACTGCTTGAAACACACAAAGTAACAAAACTCACACAAGGAAAAACTGATAATCTGAATAGCTGTATAGCTACTAAAGAATATAAATCAATAGTTAATAACCTTTTTTAAAAAAAAGCACTAGGCCCAGAGTGTTTCACTGATGAATTGTCCACACTTTTAAAGAAGAAATGACAACAATCATTTTTCAACAATCTCTTTAGAAAATAGTTTCAGAGGAACAGTTCCTATATCATTCCATAGGACCAGCTTTACCCAAATACCAAATTTGGTAAAGACATTACAGGAAAGGAAAACTACAAAACAATATCTCTCATGAACAAATATTAGCAAATTTTTGTTCAACAATGTATGAAAATTATAAGGATGCAAGCCTGACTCAATATTTGAAAACCAATCAGTGTAATCCACCATATAAATATGCTAAAGAAGAAAAATCACATGATCCTATTAATCAATGCAGAAAAATCACTTGGTATAATTTAAAACCCATTCATGATTTAAAACAAAATTTCTCACAAAACTATATAGAAGGGAACTTCCTCAATTTTATTCAGAGCATATACAAAATACCTACATCTAGTATTATATAAAATGGGGAAAGACAATATTTTCCTTCAACAATTCAGAACAAGGTAAGGAAGTCCACTCTCACTGCTTTTATGCAATAAAGTGTGGAAGTTCTATCCACTACAATAAGAAAACAAAAGGAAATGAAATTTATACAGATTAGAAAAGAAGAAATAAAACTATCTTTTGTTTATAAACAACACAATTGTCTATGTAGAAAATCCTAAAGAACTGACAAAAAAAAATACAGGAACTAATAAATGATTATAACAAAATTGCAGGATACAGGTTAATAGAAGGAATTCAATTGCTTTCCTATATACCAGAATTGATCAAGTAGAATTTAAAATTAAAAACACTATTTACAATTGCACCCCCCCAAACAAAATACTAACAAAGTATGCACAAGATCTATATGCAGCAAACTACAAAATTCTGGTGAAATAAATCAAAGAACACCTAAAAAATGGAAGGATATTCCATGTTCATAGACTTGAAGACTGAATATTGCTAAGTTGGTTTTGGATGGTACATGTAGCATCGCCTGCCTTACTGAGAATTGACCTCTCCCCTGTCCTCAGACATCCCTTCCTGTAACACCCTGGAAGCACATTGAACTTTGGCTGCTATAACCTTGAGCACAGCCTACTCTGAGCACAGACAAAAGAATACATACTAAAATGTTTTACCATTAGCACACAAGCCCTGGCACATAGCCAACTTTACTCCTCTACCATATTTAATCTGAAGAGCAGTTAGGCATGCACATATTCGAGTGAATTTCTTGCCAGTCTCACTACTATTCTTGCATGATATTTCAGCTCTCTGTAAGTTTCCCTAATGAATGCCTTGGACTGATCACCTGGGCATCTAGTGCCTCTTTTTTCATTATCATGACTGGCCCTTTCAGCGTAGTTTGGGACAGTCCTGCCTGGGTTTTCCCCTATTTCTTCTTTCAGAGTGAGAGGATGCAACAGTCATTTCTTCCCAACTTCTTCTATTGACTCAACACAATGCTAATCAAAATTCCAGGAACCATTTGGTAACTGACCCAGAATAACCAACAAAATACTAAAGAACAAGGAACAAATTACCTGATTTCAGGACTTGCCATAAAGTTAGATTAATTAAGGCAGCACAGTATTGGTGAAAGAATAGACACATGGAGTAGTGGAATAGAATAGAAAGGTCAGAAATAGACCCACACAAATACAGTCACCTGATCATTCACAAAGGAGCAAAGCCAATTCAGTGGAAAAATGATAGTCTATTCAGCAAATGGTGCTGGACCAATTGGATTTTCACATGCAATATATTAAACCTAGACACAGGTCTTATACCTTTGACAAAACTTAACTCATAATGGATCATAGATGTAAATGGAAAACACAACACTCTAAAATACTAAAAGAAAATCTAAGTGACCATGGGTTTGGTGATTAGTTTTTAGATATAATTTCCAAACAATGATCCATGAAAGGAAAAATTTTAAGGTTGGACTCCATTAAAATTAAAAACGTCTACTCTGCAAAAACGTTTTTAAGAGAATGAGAAAACAATTCATAGCCTGGGAGAAAATATTTGTAAAACATAGATCTGATAATGGGCTTTTATCCAAAATATATGAAGAACTTTTAAAACTCAACAATAAGAAAACAAACACAATTAAAATGAGGCAAAATATCTGAAGAGACATCTCACCAAAAAACATATAGAGATGGCAATTAAAGTTTTGAAAAGACGTTCAAAGTCATTTGTCATTAAAGAATTGCAACTTAAAACAACAATGAGATAACACTAAACACCTATTAGAATGGCTAAACTACAAAATATTGACAACACCACATGCTGGCAAGAATAGAGAATGTCGATCAATAGGAACTCTCATTGCTGGTGGGAATGCAAAGTAGCACCCCCACTTTGGAAGGCAGTTTGGCAGTTTCTTACAAAGCTAAACATAGTTTTACCATAGGATCCAGCAATTGCACTCCTATGTATTCACTCAAACAATTTTAAAACATATGTCCACTCAAAAATTTGTGAGTGAATGTTTACAGCAGCTTTATTTGCAATTGCCCCAAGCTCAAAGCAATTAAGATTTCCATCAATAGGTGAATGAATACATAAATTGTGGAGCATCCATACAATGCAATATTATTCAGTGATAAAAAATAAGCTATCAAGTTGGGAAAAGACATGGATGAAGCTTAAATGCTTACTGCTAAGTGAAAGAAGCCATTCTGAAAAGGCTACATCTTGTACGATTTCAATTATATGTCATTCTGGAAAAGGTAAAATTATAGAGACAGTAAAAAAAAGCAGTGATTTCAGTGGATGCCAGGGGTTTGGAGGAAGAAAGAGGAGGCTGAAGAGATGAAGCATCAGGGATATTTATGTGAAAGTGATATTATTCTGCATGACATTATGCATTTGTGAACATGTATAGAAATTTATTGTGCAAAGAGAGAATAAATGATTATAACAAAATTGCAGGATACAGGTTAATGCAAATGAAAACAACAGTAATCACTTAGGAAGTCGGGCATTGCAGCCAAGAATGCAGCTGTGACCAGAGAATATAATGTATTTCAAACGTGTGAAACAGTGTCATTGAGGGGTGTGGTAAATTGTGCTGACCTAAGTATTTTGGGAAATGAATGCAGCTTGTAGGAATAAAGGCAAAATGAATTTTGTAAAAACCCTTCTGGTTGATAAAACTCTTTCTCACAGGGTGTGGTTTAATAATTGTGATACTGCTATCCATGTATACTGGATTTGAACAATTAAGTAAGTGGATGAGGAGGCGCGAGACCCAAGTTTCTCCCTGTTGGAGTGGAAATCTACAGACAAACAAGGGGAAGAGGATAGAAAGATCCATGTGCTAAGGGGTTAGAACTGGAGTTCAGAATGAACTCATGTTTAGACTTAAATAGATACAGATGTTTACATGTAGAAGTATTTATAGATGTGTATATGTATCTGAATTAGTGTAATATAAATATATACATATATATATTTATTTTCTCTGTCAGCTTAAAGGGCCTAGAAGTAAGGATGCCTAGTAGCTACAACCACACGCCCAGATCTTGGTTTCTACGACTGTCAATGAATGGAACCAAGGCTCTTTGGAGAAATGGAATGGAATATGTACAAGATAAGCTTGGAACACCTTACAGTGCCAGAAAGTAAGTACTCAAAAAATACCCCAACAAACCTATATTGAATCACAGTGACACAGGAGCCAACTGAAAGAGCTCTCAATGGCCAAATCTGGAAAAGTCTGAGCAACAATACAAATTAAGTAATATTGGACTACAACTCAAAGTATAAAATAAATATCCATAAATCCACATTGATATAAATAAATGTATATATACATACATGGTAGAGAAGAGAGAAATATGTTGTAGTAGAATTCCACATAATTTATGTAGATACCCTGCCCTCATGTCGGGGGGCCACAGATCCCATTCCTTAAGTGTGGGCTGTGCATGACTTCCTTCCAAAGAGTACAGTGTAGAAATGTAGGGGGAAAAAGAGTAATTGCACAGGGGAAAAACCTGACAAACACTGCCTCAACCAGGTATTCAAGGTCACCCTCAGCACTGATAAGTCATGTTGATGACATGTACCCTTGGTAGGATGTGATGAAAATGGCACTTGACCTCTGTGGTCTTTCTTGCCCATACTCATAACCTCAGTCTACTCATGAGAAAAATATCAGATGAATTCCCATAGAAGTGCACCATATGAAATACTTGACCAGTGCTCCTTAAAACAATCAAGGTCATCAAAAACAAGTAAAATATGACAGTCACAGCCACAAGGGAACTAAAGACATGAAAATTAAAGGTCCTATAGTGTCGTGGGCGGGATTGTAGACCAACAACAAAAGAGGACAATAGTTTAAAACAAAAGGTAATCTGAATGTACCATGCACTTTAGTTTATAATAATGCATCTATATTGGTTCATTGCTTGTAGCAAATTGCCATTTAAATATAAGATGATAATAATAAGAGAAACTGCATGTGGGGTGTTGGGAACTCTCTGTAGTGTCTTGTCAATTTTTCTGTATATCTAAAACTGTTCTAGAAAATAGTCTATGTGTTTTTTTTTTTTAAGAAAAAGCAAGAGATGCACTCCAAAAATAATAAATAAATAATTAGATAGATAGATTTTTAAAATGTGAATTTAGAGGCTAATGGCAGAATTCAGTCTCCATTTCCCCAAGTAGCTCAGCTGTAGTTCCCCCCAGCCTTATGCTGAAAACAGTTCCCTCTAATGTGTAAATGTGTGTCATCCCTGGAAGAATTCAAGTCTGTACAATTTTATCTGTTCGAGTACATCTCCAGTGAAGTTGAAGTGCTCGGGAGAGCTCCCTGCCTAGCCGGCCCCCACCCTGTCCTCTATAGTGTTGAAAATTAAGGGAGCTGATTCTATGTTCTTTCCTCACACTCACATAGATCTGGAAGTTTTATTGCACATAATGTGTTAAGCTCTCCTTTGCTATAATGTACAAAATGGCACTTGGGAAGTGAATAAGGAGATGACACAGTCCATCCATAGGTCCTCTGGCCAGAGCTGGGTTGATTTCATTTTACACGCTCCCATTGCGCCCTGGCCAGCACTGTCAGCTCATGGGGGAGCATGCACCCCAGCTGGCCTCCTTGAACCCCCCGGGGAGTGCCCAGGGCAACTGCTGTGGCCTGGCCATCACCTACCCTGCTCCTAGCACCTTGTGGGTAGGGCCCTGAATTCAACACATCCGTCAAAGGATGCAGGCGCTTGTTGGAAGGAGAGGAACCACGCTGCTGTTTCCAGGTCTGCCACTTCCATGCAGCAAGAGTCAGAAGGTTAAACGAAATCAGAGACTGTGTTAGAGAACAAGGTTGCCAGAATTGATAATCACCTAGTCTGGAACCCCTGGCAATAAAGGAAGGGGGATAGGATGTTTAAAACCGGCTTAAATGTCTGCCTCTCAGCATTGTTCCCAGACCAGCTATGTCTATGTCAAACAGTTCTTTATTGCAGGTCTCACTTAAAGTGGTGGTTACAGCATGTTTTAAAAAGTGATTTCATCTGGATTTCATCTGGATTGCTAATGGCAAGTAATGAAAGACAACTTGACAGGTGTCACTGTTTTGAAATTTTTCACACCATGCACCATGGCAGGAAGAACTTCTATGACATTTGTCATCAAATTTTAACACATTTCCACTGAAGCAAAATAATGTCACTTGAGACCCTCTCCAGACCCCAGGCCCAACCAGGATTCCCCCTCCTTACAGAAACTCGGCCACTGTTGTTCCCTCTTCTTGGAGAGTCCTTTCCTATTTTTGACAGGTTCCTCTCTAACCTGCCTGTTATAAGCTCTATAGCACTTGTTCATGTAGGATTTAGACCATGATGCAGGTAGGTTTCCACATTTCTTTGTGGATTATTTGATTAGTAACTATCTTTTACAGTAATTGGTAAACTCCTTGAAAGCAGTGACACTGGCATTTTCAGTCATCTTATCCTTAGCCCAATGCAGGTACATGCTAGGTATATGACATATATTTGAATTGATGAATGCATGAATCTAGGTTGAATTAATAAGTTAAAATTGGATTATTTAAAACAAAAAATCAGGTTTTGTAGTAGGAATAATCAAAATTAACTATAATGCACACTACAATGAAATTACCTCTTCTGACCCATGCCCTGCATTTGTTCAATGACCTTCAGTTCATTCTCAAGTCAGTTCAGATGCCACCTACTTTGGGCAGCTTTCACCATTCCCCACCCCCACCCCCCACATATTTCATATGTCCCTTTTCCATTCTCTGACAACAATTTGGCAAAGCATAGTTATGTCATTATTCTTGTTAAGTATATGCTTACTTATTGTCTCTACCACTAGCTTGTGAACTTCCTCAGTTCTGGAACCATCTCTTGTATTTGTGTTTTAAACTCTCCATGCAATGCTCAACAGAATAAAATATTCAACAGGCGCCAGTGAATAAATGAATGCCTCTCTACCAATTATTAAGGTTGTGTGAGGCATTAAATCCTTCCTAATCTCTGTTAATATGCAATGCAAATATTATCTTCTAATTCTTTCTCATGGAATGTTACCTCCATCAACTTATCTTCCTTGAGATGTTTATTGAAAAACAGGTGGAAAGGGGTTTATACTTTCCTTCCCTTGATTTTCAATTAGATATATTTTCTCTTGATCTTAAAAAGAAGAAGGCTCAACTCTAGTATGATAATCCCTCTTTCTGATCTCTGAACCCACCTGAGAAGGTCCATACTCTTGACAATCATTGGAAAGACTCTTGGTTTGTCAGGAGATTAGAATTCTAGCCCCAGCTCTTCTCACTCAGGACAGACTGAAGGAGGTCAGTTCATCTCTTTTTAGTCACAAAGGCTTCATCATTTGTAAACTAGGGTATGTGCTATATTCTTCCAAGATAATCAACACAGGTTCTACAGCCTCTGAGTCAAGTGCTTCCAGGGTAACATGTTGCTTCTCTTGAATGGGTGTTTCACATCTTGTTAAATGACTGTAAACTGAAACCCTTCTCCATGAAAGTTTAATGAACTAAGGCAATGCCAGGCACAGAAAATTCATTTGCTAAACACTGCAATTTGCAGAGAATTTCAAGCAGTTAACCTTGGCTTCAAGACAAAAGAGACAGATTTGCCTGAAATGGTAAACAAGTCAGGGATTTTCCATCCCAAAGATGACTGTACCTGGATGAGCTGCCCTCCTCCCTGCAGTGGAAGAAAATATCTGCAGTTGGTGGAACTTTTTTCCTAGCCTACGGCCCTTCTAAAGGTCATATTTTGCAATCTGAACATGACTCTGACTTCCTCAGCACTCTTGACATTTTGGGAATTATAAGTATTTCGGGGGGTGCACCAACATGGTCATTGTAGTGAAAAAGTTATATAGAGAAAGCCATGGGGTCCTCATAGAACCAAAACAAAAAACAAACAAACAAAAAAAAAAACAAATCCATGTTGCAATTCCTCTTTGAACTCTCTTGTTTCTTCTTGATATCTTTTGAACTTTGAAATCCCCACCAAGGCAGCTGACACATAGCCAATCAAGACTCAAGTTCAACACATTTGACTCAAAACAAAATAAAGCCTACCTGCTCTAACCAACCCCTATAAGAGGGACAAACCCTTATTCAATCAATAGGAGTCAAGGTGACTTCCTTTTTATGTCAATAAAAATCCTTTGCCATCCTTAGAACCCTGAAGGTACTTCTGGACTTACAAGTGATCTGACTTCTGTGGCAAAGCTTTGGTGCCCTGAATAAAGTGCTGTAGTCAGCAAATTTGACTCCTATTTAACCTTCGACTGTAGAATGATTAGTTGCCTCCCTGTCTTCTAACCACTAGATGCCAACTAGTTCCTCTCTCCCAAGTGATAACAACCAAAGTGTCTCTGGCCATTGCCCCAAATGTCCCTTGGGGGGCAGAATCTCCCCCAGTTGAGAACCCCTTTCTTATATGGAAGTGTGTTTGCACCTGCTTTGTTCAGGCCCTGTCTAAGGTAACTCTCAAGTGCTGAACCTCATTTCCCGCTTCTGCACATCGTCATATAAATCATATAGATGCTGTTAGGATTAAATGAGACAATGCAATCACTTAATTAAGCTTTTACTATGTGCCCAGTACATGGTATTTGCTATCACTATTATCACTGAGGCAGGTTAGCACAGGGAAACGAGAAAACGAGCCACAACATGGCCGACGGACAACATGGCCGACAGACAACATGGCCAACGGACAACAAACACGTCCATGAGACCCCGCCAAGACTTTGACCTTGAGGTCCCAGTTAGGACTCTTTCCGGGCCAAGGGGAGGCCCCAGATAATTCCAAACAGGCCTGCCCACGGTCCCAGATAACCCCACATGAAAGGCCTCACCATTGGCCCCCACCATTGGTGGGGTAAAGAATAATGGCTAGGGCCCTCCCCTTAGCATTAGCAAGGGGAGGAGTAATTGATAGCTTAATAAATGTGACTACACAAGCCAAATTGCTCTCTCTGCCTAGAGTAGCCCACATCAAATCTCGGTGCATATTTCCACCCCTCTCCCATTTCTCAGCAAGCTCTGTTCTTTTCCCCATTTCCCAATAAATTCTTTTACTGGCCTAACTAAAATGGCATGTTCTTAAATTCCTTTATATGGCATAAGCAAGAACCTAGAGGAATCCAATACATTCCCAACTTCATCATTATTCCATTTATCACTTTTGTTAATACTATTGAAATTGGTATTTCTTCATGGCTATTGATGGAAGAAAAAAATAGAGATATATGAAGGAAAAATGTTTTCTGAGGTCTTCTCTAATATATTTGCATTTTCATATCCACCCCAAAAATTCAGAAAACTGCTTTCTCTAAGTCTATCTGTGCTACTGTACTTCAAGCTTTACAGATGTCCTGCTTATATTTATTGATAAATCTTAAGGAGAACATTGTAGAAAAGCAAATGTTCTTAAAATATTTACATCATTTTTAATGGCTGATTGGTATTTATTCTCCATTACTATTTTCTCCCAAAGCTTATGGTTTGGGGAATTGCAGTCAAATTGTTATTTTATTCTCATAATAAAATTATAAGCAAATGGTATCAACCCTTAATTCACCAAAGAGGAAATTTGACTAGAAATATGTGGACAGATATTAAACATCACCATCAAATAAAGAAATGCAATTTTGAAAAGTACCATTTCTCCCATTAAATTAAATTATCTAAAGAAATGCTGACAAAGGTATAACAAAACTGCTAGTAATCCCCATCATTTTCTAACACTGAAATTGATTTACAGCTTTGGGAATGAAACTAATCAGAGTGTGTTCAACCCATTCCAGAACTATAAAAGGGACGTGGCCAGGCAGTCCCTTGAGCCCCAACGGGCAGGGTGTAGAAAGCTGGTAGGCCACCGGCTCTGTTATGTATTGTGAAAATTTTGATTTTTACCCACAATAAAAATTTTAAAAAAAAGAAAAAAAAGAAAAGAAAGCTGGTAGGCCAGTTTGCCTCCCTTCCGTGCACCTTGCTTTGCTAGTTCAATGTCCTTTAAATGCCATTCTGTTCTCTCTTAGCCACTCTCTGCCTGGATTCCCAGGTTTTCTTAGCTCTTAGATTGACGATCATTTTGAACATGGGACCCTGGCTGATCACACCAAAGACAAAAGAGCCCCCATCTGCTTTCCTTATCCAAAAGGCAGTGAATATTAAAAGGCACAGTCTCCACACTCCATCTGTGGCCCCTGAGGCAGGACCCCCCGAGCCCACCCCTTGCCACCCCCTTGCCAACGTGCATAGTTTTGGGGAGGACCTGGGAGTGAAAGGGGAAGGAAAAGGGAAACAAAATCCTGGATGTCCAAGGTCTTTGGAAGGGTTCGAACCCTCACAGCTAGTAACTTCCTTCTAGTAATTCCAAACCTGATAATTCCAATCACAGGAGGGGGAAGAGTTGATACTGACGTTGCTTGAAGCGAGAAAGAGCCCAGATGTCCACTAGGAGGGGAGCAGTGGGTGCAAACATTGAGGACTGGGCCCCGTGGCCCCATCTGCAATCATCTCAGAGAGCCTTGGGCAGTTGGTAAAGCAGAACAAAATGCTGCACATCGCCTGCCAGGTGAAAAAGCCGGTTACAGAACTGCCCGCGTGCTCCGGCTGCAGCCCTGTGAGAAGCACAATGGCCTGCTACAGAGGAAATAGAAGGCTTTGATCGCCCTGGCTGTGTCAGGATGGCCGATTATACACATTAGAAATCATTAGCAAAGGCATTCTGTCTGTCTCTGAAAAGAACAATCCCAGTCCATTGCCATAAATAAAAGTTTAATGCAACTTTGCTAGGAAGCAATTCTGATTTATGAATTCTGCATTGAGCCATCTAACTACATCTGCTATGCACAGTATAATGCTAATTTTTTGGGCAATGGTTTCTTAGAATCACAAATGATGTATAAATTCCCAGGATTTAAGCATTTGTAGGGCTTGACTATGTCCTGGGTGATTGCCTATTATACTCAAATGCTGGGTTTCAAGGAGCCTTTGTTCCCTAGTCCTGGGCCTCAAAATCCAGAAGTGCACTCTTGTGGGGGGAAGGGCGGCACAGAGAATTGCTACTCAGAGAGGACTATTTCAGCGTGTATCAAACAGTATTCTCTTGTCTTTAATTTAGTGTTTTGCAACCTATCTCAGAGATGATTAAAAGGACTATGAAGAATGCAAAAATCAGTGTGCATTTGGCTTCAAGCTCTGGTGTGCTTCTAGGGCCTGGGAATTAGGAAGTGAGCATTCCACAGCCTCAGCTCCCAGCTTTGACTCCTCCTACGCCCCTTTACTTGAACTTGCGAGAACACAGGGTACTCAGGATTCTGAGGCTTTATTCCACGGTAGCTCCAGGTTCTTGCTCTTAGCGTTTGGACTATCGGATGAAGCTTTCCTTTCCTTATCCAGTTCAAGCCTCGCTTTGTTATGAGGCAGCCTAGGGCCTGCCTCCACCACCAGCCCCGCCAGGGGCTTCCTCTTCTCCAGCCTCAGCAGAAGCACCATCCACCTCCACTCACACCGTGGTCCTATGGTCTGTCCTTCCCTCTGTACACAAATTCCCATGCAGCAGACAACACTGTGTCCTCGGGCCCAGCACCGATTCTGGTACAAAGTGAGTGTTTACTTTGTTACTACCAGAGAATAATGTACGTGGCAGAAGAGCTTCCATCTAAACACACACAGAACTGCAAGATGATTTAAGTAGAAATGAAAAATGCCGAGAAGGACATACAAATCTGGCTGCAGACACCCCGCCCACTGGCGCCTGGCATCGAGAGAGCTGGACCTGGGGCCCTGAGGGGGCTGCGGGAGGGTGGCCTGGCGGGTCACTCACATTTTGCAGCTGGACGTGGCTCCTCGCCAGGTTCTCCGACTTCGCCATCGTGCTGGAGGCTTTGAGACTGTAGTTTTTACCGTTTTGCGTCTCTTTCAGCTGCTCATGGATTTGTTTACTTTGTTTCCTGCAGGTTTAAATACATGAATGTGTAAACAATTATATATGTATTCTACTTTTAAGGATATTTATATTTTTTGAGATTCAGTCATTGATAAATTCATTTAGCAAGGAGAACCATTCTCTCATTTTCAACCCCACTAGGAAATACTTCCAATTTAGAGAGACCCTCATAGCATCCATTGCCATCCAGGGACTCAAATCAACGGCACCCCAAAACAGACAGAAACCAGAGCCTTCCCTGGCCCAGCGTGCAGTGCATTGGGAGTGCTTTGGGGAAGTGACCACTGGGAAAGATTGAAGTTGAGCCTAGTGGCCTCATAGGACGTATCTGCAAAGCTACATTGCGTTTTGTGCAATTCAAATATGTAGAGCTTAATTGCAGGGTTTGCATGCATACTATTGCAAGTGTATGGAGATCACATGTGTTCCTTCCTTTTCATTTTATAAACAGCTCACTTATTCTTACCAACAGCTCTGGATTATAAAGCTTTTATTCCTACTTTGTAAGTAATAAAAATAGTTAACTTTCAATGAGCACTTAGTGCCAAACACCATTTTATGTGTATTACATATATCAACTCATTTATTTTTCACAATGATGCTATGAGATGAGATAATAGTCCAATACTCATTTAATAGATGAGAAAACTGAGGCACAAAGAAATTACATCATTTGCCCAGAATCACATCCTTAGTAAGAAGCAGGGCTGGGATTTGAACGTGGACAGGCAGGTTGTCCACTCTCCACCAGCGCTCAGAATTGTCAAGCCACTTGCCCATATCTTCTAAGTGGGACCTCTGACTTCTGCTCTCATTTTTGTGGACATCAGTAAAGTGCTCCTCTCTGTGCCCCTGGAGTGACCGTTGTTTGGGTCATTGCAAGGGCATGGTCTCTTGAGAGCGGCTGCTCCGGGCAAGACCTGATATATGCAATGCACATTGGGGCGCGACTGGCCCCCCGATGTCCATGTGAAACTTGGAGTTCATTGAGTTTTTACTTTCTATGGCTCAGTGAATTAGGAAGAAATGAGATGGAAGTTGTGGAATGCCTGGCATCTCATGCTGCTTAGGAGACTTAGTGGCAGCGCTGGAGTTGAGCGTGCAGGATGTTTGTCAGGGCGTGTTCCTGGGAAAAATGCCTGTGGAAGGGAGGGAAAGAGACTGAATGGGGCACAGGGAGAAGCTGGGAGGTGGTGCAGTTTCACCAAAATCTCAGCAAATCCCGTGGCAAGTTCTGAAGCCGGGACGGCCTTGCTCCCTGAGTTAGGGCAAGAGCTGGGCCCTGACAGCCTGGCCTGGACCAGACACCGGAAGGCGGCACCAGCTTGAGAAGGGCAGCTCTTCTTCCCACTGTCTTCCACTGCTGAGTCATCCCAGGACCTGGGACTAAGCTGCTCTTTGTTGAAGAGGAGTATGGCCGTGCCTCACAGCATCCCCTGCCTGCCCCCAAGAACTCCAGAGAGTGACAGCTTCAGCCAGGGGCAGGCTGCTACCATCCCTGCATTTTATGGGCAGCCCCGGCTATCCTCTTTCTTCCTCAGCTTTCCCAGGAAATACCCGTCCCAGCTTCTGCTTCCTGGAACATTTCCTCCTAATCCAAGTCCAGCTCTAGAGTAGAATCATGTCCTACATTCCCAAAGGCCACCCAGGACTCTCAAGGCCAGTTTCACCATTCTTACCCACGTGAGTTGAAAGTAAAGAGAAAACCTGGAAGGATTTATAGTTGCCAGCTAGGTTTGAAAGGCTCAGTTAATAATCCCATTAATGACTTCTGGAAACATGTGGGCTTACTGGGAGTGATAAGAGAATTTCTTTCACTGCATCCTTCTGAGTTGTAGGGGGCTTCTATTAGCTCAGCCAGAAAATCCTCTAAATTCAAGAATGCTCGCTCGCTTCTACCTCAGCATCTGTAACCTACCTTCAAACTTTCATCAGACGAACAATTTGCTGTAATAGTCCTTCCTGGGGTGTCATGCCATGCCAGGGGTGAAAAGAGAAGAGAGGAAGGAGCAGACTGGCAGGATCTCAGAGATTCTGAGAAGCAGACGAAGGCGATGTGAGCTTTGGGGTAAGTCCTGACTCCAGACAGGACTGTACACCCTGATACACAGGACGGAGGTAAAACTAAATTTATTTGCATACCAAAGAGAAAGAGACCCCAGAACCTAGGAAGATTTTGGGCTTCCAAGCTGAAGTAAAAATATTATACACATATAAACTATCTTACATTATGTGTGAAAGGAAAGGCGATAGAGTCTGCCTGTTCTGTTATCCCCAAAGTTTTGGGAGGGGAATCGGAAATCCGGGATTTAGTAAAAAGAAACTTGTCCCAGGGTGCTGCAAAAACACATACTGCTTTCAGCAATACACATCAGATGCTTGGTGTTGGGTGTGACATCCTTCACGGGTAAAGAAAAAGAAAGAAGGCGATGCCTGGAAATTGCACAAGAAGAAGGAAGCTCTAGGTCTCTGATGAGAAAGTGACATCCATTGGTAGTATTGTTTAATTATTTTGAAATTTACTTATTTGTTTGTTTTCATTTCCTGTGCCCCAGCTGGGCAGGCAGAGAGACATCAACACCCAGATTAGAGCTCGTGCATCGCCTGGGGCCTCCGCATCACCCATAAGGAATCTGGTTTCTCTTCAACACCCTGACACCTTGCTGCGTCTGGAAGGAGACTGTTCATCTTAGAGCCCACTTGCTGCCCAGAGAAGTAAGAGACTGACAGCTCTGATGACTGAAGTCCTCTAGTTATCCAGCTGTTCTCCATTCTCGTGATTACCCTAATCAGTCTTTCATTTAAATGTGGTACAACTACAAATTATACTCTAAAAATAAGTGATTAACTACTTCTTCATAGTAATTTGCTTATTGTTAAATACACAATTTTTCTCTCGCACACAGCACTTGCGAGGAGACCCTTCTAGCGCCCTGCTGGGTGCAATTATCCCTCTTGCTGCTCTAGCCAAGCTCTTAACTTTGCAGTTACCCAGCCTCCAGTGCCAGTGTGGGAAACTGGGGGTGCTAACAATAGCACCCCTTCGCGGAGTAGCTACTCTCTCAAACACTGCGCTGCGCCCTTTACAGTATTATCCCAGTTAATCCTTAAAACATTTCTACAAGGTAGAACTTATTTTTTTTGCCATATTTTTACCAAAAAGGAAGCTGAGGCTAAAGGATGTGATCTAATTTACCTGGCAACGCAGAACAAGTAAGTGAGAGATTGAAGACGTGAATTCAAGTATGGCGGGCTTGAGAAAAGACCTGGGCACGACCCCATACGGCCACCCTAGGGAACGCCGGGTGCTCTGGGCTGCACTAGAGCACGGGCTCCCATGGCACGTGAGACGGCTTCACCACCCAGCAGGGGCTACGGAGGCAACGCGGTCGGGCAGTTGAGGGCATCGACTTAAACTAGAACCACCAAGATTCAAAGTCCACATCTAACTTTTCCTTCTGTGCAGCTTTGGCAAATTATTATTTTTAAACGAAATTCCAATGTTATCTGAAAAATGCAGTAATAATGCACAAAACTCTAATTGGTATAAAGATTGGGAAATAATATATGAAAAGCCCAGTGTCCCTGGCAAATACTAAGTGTTCAAAATTAATAGAAACAACTGTGCAGCCAAGAGGAGCCTAAAGAGACAAGAACAACGAGATGTAAGGTGACAACCTGGGTGAGACCCGGGACAGATAAAGGACATTGGATAAAAATAAGGGAATTTAAATAAAGTATTGACTTTAGTTAGGAATAGTGTATCAATATTGCTCCATTAATTGTGACAAATGCTCTGTACCTTAATAATAAGAGAAACTGGGGGAGCTATATGGAACTCTATTATTTTTGTTTAAATCTAAAGCTATTTCTAAATAGTTTATTTAAAAATAATGGTTTCTAATTCTGGATCCATGCCTGAGTTTTCATTATTTTTTAAATTATACTCACTGTTCTCTCTACAGATCAGCATAGTCAACATGCAGATAGGTATCATAAAGTATATCTGGAAATTGATCCATTTTTAGAGGAACAAATGTGTAGAAAAATAATGAAATGCAATTTACAAGTTATCTTGGATTTCAGACATGCTGTAGAAGCAGAACCTTAGGGCTTACCTGCCTGCCAGAAATAAAGGAGCTGAATATTTTTATCTGAATATCGACTTAGAAATGCAGGTTATGTCATTTCCATAAATAATATACCTCAATCAAAGTACATTTGGTGTACTTTGCATGTGTGGGTATGTGTAGGTATGTCCATTTATTAATAAAAATAAGCACCTCCATCTGCAAAATGTCTGGTTTCTTGGCAAGGGAAATACTGGGCATATTAGAGATATGCCCAAATTGTGAACAAAAGTAGATTTTTTCAGCATTCATGTTTGGCTAAAACCTGTATGGGTATCGGGCAAAACACTATGAAAGGAAAAGTGAGTTTTTTTGAACTTTCAGGTTTTTGTCTGCAAATGCTAGTTACCGGGTGACAGTGCTTAGGTTCACAGTACTGGCTCCCACTGTTCACCAGCGTGAGGCCCTTAACGACAAGGAGACGCCGAGCTTTTGATGCAGACAGATATCCAGTGTGTGCAAAGAGCCTAAAGTGCTCATGATCAGAGGGGAATGACAGCCAGCTGCCTCAAATCTAAAGCACACACACTTTTGCACACACATGCTCACACCCATGCACACACCCACCACTGTCTACAAATAGTTCCAATCATTTGCAGACGTTAGATGGACCCATTTGCCCCGGACCCCTATCCTTGGAGCAGAGACTGAGGACGTAGAGAAAGACAACATGATTCTGCTGAGAAGTAAACTTTTTAACACTTGAGAGAAACAGGCTTACTTGCTTTTGAAGTAGAACGCTGCACAGAACATGCCCACGATGACAAGTCCAAAGATGATACATGCAATTGACAGCACCTGCCTTTGATAGACTTCTTCACTCTCTGTGAATTTGAAAAACAGAATTAAAATGGATGTTAGCAGGGTACAGCACAGATCGTATTCATCCTTGTACTTCTGAGCTGGTAGAAACCTTTCAAAGACAACTCTTTTGTTCCTGACCTGAATAGGAAAACATGAGGAGGTTATGTTGATTCAGTTTATTTGCAATGGTCTATAGGATGACCAAATATTATATTTTGTGCCAGTGTGACTAAATCATAACCCATATCCAGATATCATAAATTATGAACCTTATTATCAAATGACATTCTGTGACTTTGGGACACACAACACGTCTGGAATTATGTTGGGGCCCACAGTGGTCAGGTGAGGGAACAGTGTCCATCAGAACGCCTATGCCAGTGATGGCTTCCAAGTTGGGATTTTACATGGGGCTGATGCCCCTGGTGTCTGATCTGATTTGGTCCTTGGCTTTTAGTCTCTATCATCCTCCTACTACTTAGACTTCTATTATGACAGAGAACTTCACTCTCCAAGTGAATATTCTAGTATCCCATTCTGTGGCCTCTCAAATACCAATGATTTGGCACACTAGCTTTCAGTCATCATAACCAAAGTAAAAAAAAAATGACAACAATTAAAAAACAAACATTTCATCAGCCACTATAATTTACACTTCCAACTGACTCCCTCAGAAATATCTAGCAAAACAGTCCTTCCGTGTCACCAAGACCCTAGCACTTTCTCTCTGTTAATTAGCATCCTTTTATCTTAATTTATTTCTTTATCCATCACAGAGAACATGATCCATCGTTACACTCATTCACTCCCTTGAAAATACCTTCAGCTACCGTATTCCTTTCACCTTTCCTTGTACCCACCTGGTAAACTAAATGTACGAATTCAAGAAACTGCCTTTTCCATGCCCCTATCTTGAGCAGATTGGAATTGCTGGAGAATATTGCATAATTGTGCAAACAGATTTCAACAAAAGTTTTCAATCCCATTGGTTAAATGGACATCCAATAGTGACTAACAATCTCATTGATCTGCTACCCAGATCAACTTTTCCAATGATTATCCCATACCTTCTCCACACTCTTCAAACCTCTGACTTACCCTTCCTCCCCTTACTTTCAGATCTTCCCTTACATGTCATAAGGAAAAAGAAGTTATGCAAGATAGCCTTCTTCTTTCTCACACAATATATGCACAATTAACTGTATCTGAATCTATTCCTTTCTCTTCTCTTCTTAATATAGAGTAAGAGTTCTCAAACATTAGTGTGCAATGGAGTCACCACAATGGCTGTTGAAGAAGTCCATCCTTTCCCCCAGAGTTATTGATTTAGTAAGTCTGGAGTAGGGACAGAACATTTGCATTTTTAACAAGTCCACAGGAGGGATTCTGATGCTATCGATCTGGGGAAAACAATTTGAGAACAACTGAATGGACCAAGAGTTCATAGGACATGGACCACCTATTATGAATCACCTGAGGAGAATGGCTTTCTATGTTAATGCTAATCAATGCTCTCCATCTAGGACCTTCTAAATCAAAATCTTTAATTAAAATGAATATTTCAGATGTTTCTCATGGTGGTTCAATTAGTGAAAATGCTGTGGATTCCATTCTTTCCTATCATCTCAGGAGTCCTCTAAATACTGGACACTGAAGGGGAGAGAATACACCCCATTCATTCTATGATGTGAGTATTATCTTGATACCAAAACTGGACAAAAATATAACAAAAAAAGAAATTGCAGACCATTGTCTCTCATTGACATAGACACAAAATTTTTTAACAAGATTTTAGGAAATCAAATCTATGAAGATATAAAAAGTATAATATATCATGACCAAGTGGGGTTTAGTAAAGGAATGCTGGGTTATTTTAATATTTGAAAATTAATTGATGTGATTCACTAATTTAACAATCTAAGAAAAAAATCTTATTATCTCAGTAAAGGAAGAAAAAAACACTTAGCAATTTCCAACATTATTCCTGATTAAAGCTCTCAAAAAACTAAGAATAGAATGGAATTTCCTGAACCTGATAAAAGAGCAGCACTCCTACACTTCATAGAAAAAGACTAAGTGCTTTTCCCCTAGCAAGAATGTATATTATCACCACTTCTATTCAACACTGCACTGGAGCTTTAGCTAGTGCAATAAGGCAAAAACAATAATAAATAATAAAAGCCATTCACATTGGAAAAATAGAAAAATTGCCTTTCTTCACAGATAATATGATCATCTATGCAGAAAAGCTGCTAGAAGCAACAAAAAAAGCTATATAACAATAAGTGAGCTTAGCAACCTTGCAGGATACAAGTTGAAATGGAAAAATTAAATGTATGTTTATTTGCTTACCAGAAATATTCAGAAATTGAAATAAACTATCATTTAAAATAGCATCAAAAATATAAAATAGATAGAGATAAATTAGATAAAAGATATACAATGTCTGTACACTTAAAACTATAAAATTTGCTGACAGAATTTGAAGAAACCCTAAAAATGGGATGATATACAATGTTCATGGATTTAAACACTCAATATTATTATGATTGAAAATTGTCCCCATGTAGATATATAGGTTAAGTGCAATTCTAATAAAAATGTAAAAGGTTTTCTTGTGTAGAATTTGACAAGCTGATTGTGAAATGTTTGTGGCAGTTTTAATTTGGTCGATGCCAAAAGGAGAAAGATTATGTGTATAAACTAATCTATCCTGTGGGTGTGATACCATTTGATTGCATTAAATTCAGTTGAGGGGGCTTTAACTAGATTACTTGATAAGACTGATTTAGGCTTTTGATTGGACTGCCTCAGTGAGGTATGACTCATGTCGCCTCTCTGCCCTTTTGCTGGGTCTGATAAAAATAGAGAAGCAGAAAGAGAGACAGACAGACACAGGACAAGGGAGCTGCCATGTTTGATCCTGACATGTAAGAGAGAGGACAAAGAGTTCCTTAAGCATGAAGTCCCCAAGAAGCTGGGCCCATGGAGCAGCTCCAAAAGAGAGGAGCCCTGTGCCTTGTAGCTGACAGCTGAGCTCTAGGAGCTGGGCTCTGAGAGACAGTAGATTCTGGAGGGGAGGCAGAGAACATGGCAGAGATCGGTGGCCATCATCTCCATGTGGCAGCTGACTCTGGTGAGAAAGAATCTCTTGGTGCCTTGTTTTGGATATTTCATGGCCTTGAAACTGTAAACTTCTACCCCAAATAAATCCCCTTTATAAAATCCATCCCATTTCTGGTACTTTGCATCAGCAGCCCTTTGGCCAATTAAAACAATGTTATATGGAAATAAAAAGGCCCTAGTGTAGCCAAGATGACTTTTTTTTGTAGCCAAAAGAACAACATTGTAACACTTACACTACTTTATTTCAAGATTTATTTTAAGTCTTCAGTAGTCAAGGCAATATGGTATGGCCTAAATATAGACAAATAAATCAATGGGACAGATAGGAGAATCCACAAATAGACCAGAACATATGAGGTCAACTGAATAAAACCAGGTTGAATGTTGGGTTACAGACACAGACTCCCTGATACCATGACTTTCCAGGTGTGATTCCAAAATGCCCAGAACCTTCCACGTCCTGCTGAAATGAGTGAAGGACTTGTAATTTTGCCCTACCAGCAACGTCAGTCGCAGCATAAACTTTAATCAGGTGAGTGGGTAACAGACACAACAGAGCTGGATCAAAGCCTACACGTGAAGAATCCAATTTCTAGGACCTATTTTCATTTGTTCTCCTCAAGATAATGCACTATATCCCTATTTAAATGTGACCACATGCTCTTAGCTCTTACTTCTGTTGAAGTGTATTGGGAACCAATGTTTTAGAAGAACCAGCATCTCTTCTCCCTCTTCTTAGGCTCTTTTCTCATTATCAATGCCTTTATTCAGGCTAGAACATTGGTGAACAGAACGTAAACCTAAAAGTAATCTTGCATTATCCACACTCCTGAACAACTGGAGCAGGGCCGCCATATGGCCCTGGCAGGACAGGGCTGAGGTTTTAAATCTGGAGAGATTCAAGTTAAAGGAATACAGAACGTGCCATCGAGACCTTGGGCATACTGTCATCTCAAAGATGTCATCCTCTCCACCCTCACATTTCTAAGTTCATTAAGTTTTCCAATTGGAATTTGAAAACAACTAGTTGTCCAAGATCTAACAAATTTCATTTCACTTAATTTGTGTAGGTTGGTGATGACAATGAAACTAAATATGACTCAGCTATGCCAATAAAGAAATTATGAAAGTGAAGGATAATAATACCCATTAAAACAAAAACAAAAAGAGAGAGAGAGTGAGAGTGTGAGAGAGAGTACTCACCAAACTGGATTATTTCCACATTAAATCTATGTGGTGTTTTTGTTATTTCAAGCTAGTCAAATATAGCCTGGGGAAAGGCACGAAATCAATTCTGAGTTTAAATCAAGAGTGAAATTAAAACTCCAAAGACAGCAGTTGGAATTATAGAGCCAGGTGTTATCACAGTGATGGTCTATCAATGTCTTTGACTCAGGGAGCCAAAGAAGTAGCATGGGAGGTGCAAAAAGCAAGGGGCTTGGAGTCTGGAGATTTTGGATTTGACTTGAAATCTTGACCATTCTTAATTTGAGTGACCACAGGAATTTTAATTTACCTTTATAAACTTCAATTTCTACACCTAAATAAAGCAAGGACAGTGCTTATATTGTGATACTTACATAAAATGGTTTTCATAACTAGATAGCACATAGTAGGTAACTCAGTAAATTCTAATTCCTCCTCTATTTTTTTTTAACTCATTTCCCCCTGAACCTGAAATTATATTTGGCTTATAAAAGACTAAAGTCTTTTAAATGTGTAAAGTTAAATGTGTAAAGTTAAATGTGTAAAGGATGAACACTTGAATGCAAGAACAGAAATCTCCCAATGTTTTTGAATGTGTGAGTTTTTTATTTTACCGATGATGTCACAATATTGCCACAATCATCACACAGTGTTCTGGAATTTGTGATACTAGCATCCAATAAGAATATAATAAAATGAAGAAAGAAAATGACAAGTGAACTTGTTTATGAGCAAGTACAATGCCTTTATGAAAAGACTGATATAATTCAAATGCAACAGATTTGGAGTCAGGAAGACCTAGCATTATATTCTGGCTTTGCCATTTTTTAGCTGTAAGACTTTTTCAAGTTCTTTAACCTCTTGGCACATTAGTGTTGTGTCTATAAAATAGAAATACTAATATCTACACCTGGTGTTCCACACAGAGCTAAACAGTGCTTAACCTATAGAAGCTGCTGAATACATACTTCTTGACAAGGTAGGAAGGCGGACATTGCAGATTCTTTCTTCAAGACCATAACCAACGACACATAAAAACGTGAGGATTCATAATGAATACTATTAGAACAGTTCATTGAGGGCAGAAGCTTTTCAGAGTTGAAAGTAAGAGAGGCCACAGGTAGAAAAAGCCCCAGCGAAGCCCTGCAAAGCCCCTTAGGGCGAGAGGGTACTCCAATTAGGTAGCAGACAGGCATTTTTTCTTTAGGGCACCCCCTCCACACGGCCTCTGTGCCTAGAAGCACTTCAGAGTCCTCCCGCTGAGGACACCTTCGCTTGATCCTACAAGCTCCAGGAACGAGGTCTTTGCTAAGGTCTTCTCTAAACTGGGTGTATCCAAAAAAAAATTTAAGTGATTTATCTCATCTACATGTTCCTGCCATGGAAGCAATTTTATTCATTTCTTTCAACAAATATCCATTGGGTGCTAAATGTGTGCAGGCACTGTATTTGGTGATCGGGATTAAAGGAAGAGGGACACAGACATGGACATTCCCATTATGGATTAAATAATCCAGTTGGGCAAGAAGCCCTTAATTCAATAAATGCAAAAGTGAACATTACAGATGAACTCTAATAGGGCTATGATAAGGAGGTATGCAATGCTCAAAGGTATATATATGGGAAATTGACCTATTCATAGTGGCCGGGGAACAGAAGATGGAGTATGAATAAGAGTTGATTATGCAGAGGAATGAGAATGGGGACAGTGGGCCTGGAAGAGGAAACAACTTGTGCAAAGGCCCTGTGGTGGGGTGTAGAATGGGAAGTTCAGGAAGCTGAAAAGCACAGAGGCAATGCACACATATTGTAAAGTGAACATGACACCACAACAGCAGATAGCTACTGCTTATGATGTGATAACATATCCATTTCTTTTTCTATAGTGTAGGAAAATGTTAAAAGGGATAACATGGATGCAGAGTTAGGAGACTATTGCCTCAGCCCAGACAAGACCTGATGGAAGTTGTGCAACAGTAGAGTCAACCAGGTGGAGGGTGAAGGAAACAGAACTGAAAAGTAGGTAGGGGGAAAACACTCAGGTGCCTAGATGGTGATGCTAGTAACTAAGACAGAGCATGCAGGAGAAGGATCATAATTGGAAGAAGAGATAACAAGCTCAGTTTTGGACTTGTTGAGTTTGAAGGGCCTATGAGGTATCCATGTAGAGAAATCACATAGATGTTTAAATAGGTAGATCTGGAGCCAGAGGAGGTGCCAGGGTTCCAGACTGTATGCTTACGTGATGTGCATATAGTGACATCAAAAGCATGGATAAAATAATTGAGGGAGAAAGAAAGAGTGATAAGAGAAGGTTTGTCATGACAGAGCCTTGAGAGACTCTATTTCAGTTATCCAGACAGCTGAAGCAAATGCCATTCAATGGGTTGGCTTAAACAACAAAAATTTATAGCTCAGGGTTTTGAAGCTAGGAGAAGTCTAAAATCAAGGCATCATCAAGGTGTTGCTCTCTCTGGAAGACTGGCCTTCTGGGGCTGGTGCCTGGTCCTTGGTCCTGACCGCCTCAGTCACATGGCAATGCACATGGCGGCCTCTCCTGGCCTCTTCCCTCTCCCCCGGGTTCCTTGACTTTCAGCTTTTGGCTCCTCCTTCTGTTTTTTCTCTCTGTGACCTTCCCTAAAGGAAAATCCTTCAGTAATAGGATTAAGACATGACTTGATTCAGCTGGACCACACCTTAACTGAAGTGCCCTCATCAAAAGGTCCTAATTACAAGAGATCACACCCACAGGAACCTGCTGAATTTAAGAACATGTTTTCCTGGGGCACATAGCTCCAAACCACCAAAGACTCCAACTTTTAATGGAAGGCGGGGAAGGGATGCTGCACAAGAAATAGAGAAACAGCAGCCAGGCAGGGGAGAAATAAAAAGAGGGGAAAAATAAAAATAAACAACAAAAAAACGGGGCAGTGCCATGGAAGAAAGCAGAACGCACTTTTCTAGGACAGGCTGTGGAGTGCTTCTGAGCACTCCGGGAAGTCAAGGAAGCCCTTTGACTAGGTCACGTGGACGTCATCGGGGACCCTGCAGGAGCCCTTGTGTCCTCTCTCATGTACCTTCCAGGCACTAAAGCCCCTTTCTCCACACCTGCCCTGTTGCTACCCCTGCAGCCTGGATTTAGAATCTAGAATCTCACCCTAACTCCGAAAGCAGCGATTGCCTCACTGCACCGTGAGCCTGCCATGAGCTACCGTGTAAGAGCTAAATGAGTGAAGATGTATAGAGTGCCACAGCACCTAGCTCAGAAACCACTAATTAGATTGAACCACAAAACATTGGCAGTTTGGGGGCAAAAATAGTCAATATTGACAATCTAGTTTGGTTCTACCTAATAAATGGTAACTTATTACTTTTCTATGGGATATCAATATTCTTTCGTTCGGCAGAGTATGAGGATGGTTTTGGAGGGAAAAACCAATCTTTGGTTAAATAAGAATCAGGAAAGAGGGCTTCATTATCTGCCGGCTCTGCCAGGTCCTTTTCCTGTTCTGTGGTGCTGGGACTTCCCCCTTATTTTTGTATAGACACATTTCACTTTCTAAAAGAGCAAACAAGAGATGATAATAGATGGTAACATTTTAGGAACCAACATTAGGCACGTGGAGGAAAACCTTTTGGCGGACAGCTTTGCCTGCAACTCTGAAAAAGACGGGCACTGCCTTTTGTCCTGTCTCCTTCCCTGACCCCACGTCACTCCGAGAACAGTGTGGTTGTGGTTCACACCTGCTTAGACTCCAGCCTCAAGGTGTCTTACCCTCTCTCATCCTTTTTTTCTTATCAATAAAATGGAGTGGGGGTGAGGAGTGGATTTTGTATACTTCACAGGGTTTTTGTGTTTTTTTTTTTAAGGGAATCAATGAGAAAGTGGAAATAAAGTGCCTAAGAAAATACATGGCATATAATTGATGCACACACGTCAGTTCCCGCCCCCCTTTTTTTTCTGCTGAATCCAGCAATCCAGTGAAAAAGGCCTTTAAACTGTTCTACTTCCTTCCTGCAATACGAGCCAGAGCCACAGGCAGCTAAGACTTGCACTCTGCCTGTGTCCTGAGATTGCATTTACAGTTTTGCTTTTTTTTTTTTTTTAAATGTCATTTCATTTACTCATGGATACTTATACTTTCACCTTGGTACCCAAACTTTTCAA
>JAQZBX010015174.1:26534-37910 GCA_029593785.1 Cabassous unicinctus
TGATGTGTTTGGATTCAGTGGTGCTGGTCTGTGAGGGGGAGTAGGGTGGGGGCGTTGGTTGGATTATCCATGGAACTGGGGGGGGGGTCGGGGGAAGGAGCAGGGGACCTCAGGGGATTTGCAGGTCTGTGGTTAAAACTACAACGGTGGGAATGCTCTTTTGGCAAATATGGCAGGGGAGGGTCACTGGTATAGGGCATTGGATGAGGGGGGCATGTGGGACAGGGTGCCCCTGGGGCAGGCTTCTGTGGAATATGTAAGTGTTCATCTTGTCATAGTGTGATATCTCAGTGGGTGGAGACCCACACAATAAACAAGAAAATATTGAACTCCCATCCTGGGGAGTCATGCTATGTTCTCAAATAGAGGAGCAAGAATCCCTCGAGAACACAGGCAGTGCCTAATAAAAGAAAACAGACCAATATGTCAAGCCCTCAATATTATTGCAAGTAACTCCGAACCTTATTCTTCAAAAATTGAAATTTATTGGTTACTGTAGGTTCTGAGGGGGGGGGGCAGGGAAAATAGAATAGATGGAACATAGGGCATTGGAATTGTTCTGCATGATCTTGCAATAATGGATACAGGCCATTTTAAATTTCATGTAAATCTATAAAAGTGTACGGTGCAAAATGTAAACCATAGTGTAAACCACTGACCATGGTTAGTAGCAATGCTTCAATATTCGTACATCAGATGTAACAAATGTACCATACATATGTAAAATGTTATTAATAGGGGAGAGTGGGAGGTGGGGTTGGATATACGGGAATCCCCTATATTTTCTATGTGACTTTTCTGTAACCTGAAGCTTCCTTGAGGATGAAGCGAAAATGAAAAAAAAGACACTGAGGGAATATATGGAAGAAATTGTCACTGTACATAAAAGATAACAGATCTTATGGTGATGAAAGACAATGAAATTTCTTTTTTAATATTTTTTAATTTTTAATTTTTGTATTTTATTTGTTATTTATTATTATTATTATTTCATTTTGTATATATTTTTATTTGCTTAATTTTTTGGTTTTGTTTTTGGGGAGGTTTTGGATCACAGAAGGCATAACTGTGGCAGAGGAGGACCACTGGTGTGGGGTGTCGGTGATGCAGGGTGTATGAGGAGGGGAGCACCTGGGGCATGCCTCAATGGCATATAAGTATGCTCAAGTGGTCATGGGGAGTTGTCTCAGTGGGTGGAGACCCACACAATAATCAAAAGAATATTGAATTCCCATGCTGGGGAGTCCTGCTACATTACCTAATAAGAGTGGCAAGAATCTCCTGAGTACATGGGCAGTGCCTAGTGAAGGAAGACAGACCATTTTGCCAGGCCCTTGATACTGATATTTGTACTTATGAACCATTTTTTGTGAAATTGAAACTTAGCCTAGTATTATATATCACCTAAGAGTTACCTCTTGAAAGCCTCCTTGATGCGCAAATGTGGCCTCTCTCTAAGCCAAACTCTGCATATAAGCGTACTACCCCCCACTCCCAGTGTGGGGCATGACTCCCGGGGATAAGCCTTCCTGGCACCAAGGGATCATTACCAAGCGCCAACTAGTGATGCATTAGGAAAAAGACCTAGACCCAAAGGAGGAAATATTAAATACAAATGAGTTTTTACGGCTAAAAGATTTCAAAGTGAGTTGGTAGGTTATTCCAGAGGTTACATTTATGCACATCTCAGCAGGATCTCACTTACTGCCGCAGTAAATAGTGTCTCAAGCAGGGATGCTCCTGAGGGCTCTAGTGACATTTGGACACTATAGGCAGGGCAGACAAGCTCAGGAATTCAGCACCATTTCAATGGTCCTTACTTTGGAATATATGTTCCCCAATGTAACAGAGTTAGACACATTTATAATTTCCCTACACATGGCTCTTCTGCCCCTTTTATTTGAACCAATAATTAGCACTTTGCTCATTAAATATATGTCCCAGAGCCTTAAATCTTTGGTCTGTTCATATTCCAGTTGAGCTCTCCTTGAATCTCAGCAGAGTTGCAACACCTACTCTCCAGTTTATCGGTCTCTCCTAGGACGACTGAAAAAAGCACGATAATGGACAATGCCCAACCCAAAAAACAGACAGTGTCTACAACTGCAAGCAAGATAGTTCCATCCATCTGCCCCATGGGATAAAACCCCTCTCAATCAGAAATGGAGTGGGCATCACCACCCCAAAATCCTCAAGATTGAGGAATGAACAAACATAAGAAGGGAATGCAACCATGGATTAAAGTAGACTTATTATTATTCTAGCAATGGAAGAACTTGTATCATTGATATAAATGCAGTGGCCACCAGAAGTTCTGAGGGGAAGGAGAGGGAAGAATAGGTGTAATATGGGGCATTTTTGGACATTGGAATTGTCCTGCATGACATTGCAATGATGGCTACAGGGCATTAAACATTTTGTCAAAATTATAAAATTGCATTGGGCAAAGTGTAAACTGTAATGTAAACTATTAACCATGGTTAGCAGCAATGCTTCAATATGTGTTCATCAATTGCAGGAAATGTACCACACTAATGAAAGATGTTGTTAGTGGTGAAATGTGGGAGGGGGAAGGGGTGGGGTATATGAGAATCCCCTTATATTTTGATGTAATATTTATGTAATCTAAAGCTTCTTAAAAATATAAAAATAAAAATAAACAAATGTAAAGAAAAGGAGCCACAGGTGGACAAATTCCCAATTGGAATATTTGCCTTCAGTAACTGTGAATTGCGAAACTTCAACAGTCTCTAATTCTAGAAGCCCCTCCACATAGATTTCTTAAGCTGCACTGCATAGAAAAAAATGGCCGAAAGGAACTCACAGTAGAGTTATGTATCATCATTTCCCTCTGGATAGTTCTACACTGAGGTCAGAGCCATGGGTGACCCTGAGGCTCTAAGCCTATACATGATTGAGGGAATGTGAAATGATCTAAAATGATCCACATCACCCCTGATATGGGGCTCTAGGACTCCACTGTGAAAATGAGGAAATTCCACACAAAAGCACCTCTTGGGGGACTTTTCCTTGTACCTACAGTTCAAGTTATGCCTGTAAAACACTAAGCTTTAATATGATTTCCCTAACCGTGCTGGCATCCAAACGGTGTGAAGTTTAAACACACGTGCACATGCACAGGTACACCTGTACGTCACCACCTAGACCACAGGTACACCTGTACATCACCACCTAGACCGCAGGTACACCTGTACGTCACCACCTAGATGGCAGATACACCTGTACATTGCCACCTAGACCGCAGGTACACCTGTACGTCGCCACCTAGACCACAGGTACGCCTGTACGTCACCACTTAGACGGCAGTTACACCTGTACGTCACCACCTAGACCACCTAATATGCAGCATATGCAAACCGGACCACCTAATGTGGTGCCACTAGGGGTCAGAACGAAAGCTTGACTACGTCGACGGTTCACTCTGAGGGTAAATGTAACAATACCACCCGGCTCCTTCCTCTCCAAGGCCCCGCGGTTAAGGCTACACACAGGGAAGGAACACCACCATAGCCAGCAACAGCCACTTACGAATGTAGCTAAGCTAACACATTTATGAAATGTGCAGCGCTCTTCCCTGTCTGATTCTAGCTTTTATTTCTATTCAACAAGTCAAATTCACAACCTTGTAGGTCCGTCTCCCTGATTGCTGGCTAATGAAGTTTTTTTGGTCCTCATTTTAACTGGATTATATTTAAGTGGCTTTTTTCCAGTATTAATTATTATTAGATTTAGAGGACCTTCTGGATTTTGTTACTAACAATCAACACATGCTGGTAACATATTGAAATGATAGGAGCTAACAAGAAACTGCAAATGAACCTTGATCAGGGAAGAGAGAACATTTACAGAATGTTTGGAAGCCTGAATTTGCAGTTTTTAAACCTGAAGACAAACATGAACAAAGAGTAAATGGACTGATAACTGGACTATTAAAGGAAAACAACACTTATGACAAAAGAGGTCCTGAAGGCAAATTACAGGGATCCTCACCAGGGGCTCAGAAAGATAAACACACAAACACACACTGGCAGAACCGGGCCTGCAGAGTGTATGTGTGAAGATAAGCAGGGAGTTCAACAAACCCCGAGCGCAAGTGGAGCTTGGGGGTCATCGTCTCACTGCCCAGTTCAGACAGCCTGGTTGACCAGAAGCTCCTGACCTGCTCCATCGCTTCAGCACAGTATCTCTTCTTAGAGGGCTCTACCAATCCAGAAAAACAGAATGAATGCATATCATGTATGACAATTCTTCTCAGCTCCCACCTCGTCTACATCCCTTGCGTGCACTTCTCCGTGACCACATTGTCTTAACCTCAATGCACCTATTGTCTTCATTCCTGGAAGCTCTCTCTGCCTTTGGGGGCTCGGGAGGCCTTTGTTGAATAACAGCTTCCGGGGTACAGCTTAAGCACATTTTACCAGCGGGGTCTCTGCCTGGTGGGTACTAAAGAAGACAACCATTTTTGCAGGGAGAGGTGTTGTCTCTTACACCAGGGATTCATTCTGTTGCTCTTTGCACTTAACTGTAGAAGGACACAGTTTTAAATCCTTAGAAAAAGTAAAATAATTGCTTCATAATACATGTTGATATTCAACATTATATTTTACCTTATTTCCATGCAAAGAGCATTTAGATGTGCATTATCCATAAAATTTGGTATTTAAAGGAAAATAACATTTTAAATTCACACACACATTTATTCTCAACCTGTAATTTCCTTTTCTTCCTCCACGCTCCCCACCAAATACAAATGTTCCTGTAATTATCCCTTATCTTCTTCCCTCCTTTCCCAAACAGCAAAGCTCTGGTTGTGCATAGATAAGTGAATGCTATAAAACACACTTTGAAAAAATATTAAAAATCCTGGGTCTTCTCATTAGTATGTCTGACATGCACTGGCTTTCCAAGTGTTATTTTCCCCACAAATAAATTATAAGCAAACTGCATCAAAATAAATCTATTGGTGAGTTTTAACGCTAAGGTAAAACCAGTCTGTGGTTTCTGACTTCACTGTTAAAAGATCTGAGAACTGTTTTTCCTGAACCTGTACTGTCCTTGACCTCAACCCCAGGTTTTATCAGTAAGGATTCCTTGTTCAATGGCAAAGTCACATCCTAAGGGTCAGCTGCATGTAAGTGAAATTTGACCTTGTGGTTTAACGGGATCTTCCAGCATTTGACCTGCTTTGACAGAGTGGGAAGTCTGATCTACTAAACCCCTTTGCAAACTTTGCCTCTCAGAAGAACATTTGGGTCCAAAATAACACCCCGGCTAGGCTTATAGACCTCCACCTCCCTCAGCCAAGGGAGAGGGGAGTTTAAGAAATGGAACTCATTTTGTCCCAAATATTCGAGGTGACCCTGCATAACCTATAGAAACCTTCAGCTGAGCCAGCCACCTGCCTTCATGGAGACACTGTTCAGGCTGGTGTCCCAACCACCCCATGGTGAGCTGTAGAGCCAGGTGGGGAGCAGGCAAAGCAGCCCAGGTATCTTCGCTCTAGGCTGCGGCTCCCTGGCTGGACATTCAAGCACACTGATGCCTGAGCTCCACCCGTACAGGGCTTTCAGCTCCAGAGCCTGTGTTTGTCCACCTCCTCCCAAGGCAGCCAAGGTTGAGAAGCTCTGGTTGAGAGGTAGAGCATAAGGTCTAACCAGAGCTGTCCAATAGAAATACAATGCAAGAAATGCAATGAATTATACAAATACAATTCACATACGTGAATTTGAACTTCCTAGCAGATACATTAAAAGAAGGAAGAAAAAAAATAGAATTAACTTTAGTAATAAATTTTATTTAACCCACTCTAACATAGTATCATTTGAATGTGGAATCTCTATAAAAATATTGAGATATTTTGCATTACTTTTCTGCGCTAAGTCTCCGAGATGTGCTGTGTGTTTCAGAACGACAGCCCATGCCTTTGCAGACAGCCACAGGTCAAGCGCTCAGGAGCTGCCACAGCCAGTGACTGCCATGCCCAACAGCACAGGCAGAATCAGCGCCAAAGGTCCAGTCCGCTTCGGGCCCCTCCCTGACCATGTATGTGACTTGGGCAATTGTATTTAATCTATCTGTGACTCAGGTTTTTTGAAAAATTGTGATAAGAATATCCACCTTCCTCGGTCATTGGAGGATTCAATGAGCTGCTTTGTAGAATGTACTTACTGAGCACAGTTTCTGGCACATTATAAACACTCATAAAATGTAAATAGTTTCTATAAGATCATTATTATCACTATTATTACTATCATTTTACTGTGCTTGATAGAGTTTGCTAAGAAATCCACTGAGAAAGCTGGACGTAGACATTACCCTTAGGCCATTTGAAAACAAACTATCTCCAAGTCCTTGGGTGCATAAGGAAAATGAATGCACTGATTACAATTAATTAAAACAAGCACTGTAACCAAACTCATTTGTTTCAGGCACAAAGACATACTGAAGCTCCCTAAATTAAAACAAGGGTAATGATAGCAATAATAAATATCTCTGTTCCTTTATCAATAGCAGTGCTGATAATTGTCAACTTAATTCATTTCACATTTAGTCTCTAAAATATTTATTGTAAGAGTAGATGTAGAGTTAGAATTAAAACAGCAGGGCTGGCTGCTCGTCTCGGATGCCTCGTCCCCTCCTGCTGCCCCCACTGCAGACTGCTTTGCTCTCCTAAATTCATGCCCCCTACTTGCTGATGCCCCCTACTTGCTCATAGTTTCTATTTCTCCAGACCGCTAGCTTGCTTGTGGCCATAGCTAGACTCTAATTCTATTTAAGACTCTTATTCTGTTGTGGCCCGTTGCTCAGTGACCAAGTCTATTGTTTCTTCAAATTTCAAATTACTGCCATTTAAATAAACTTTATACTAAAGTGTAACACATGGGTGAAAATGCATATTCACCAATTTACAGCACAAGGAATTTTTACAAAATGAACATGCTTATGCAACCACCACCCAGATCAAGCAGCGCAACTTGCCCAGTCCCTCAGGAGCTCCACATCATTAACCACCTTGTTCTTAAACCTCTAACCTGGCTTCTAACAAGGGTTAGTTGTGCCTGTTTTCAAACTTTATATAAATGGAATCATACCATATGTTCTTTTAATGTTTAGCTCTTTTTGCCCAGTATTCTGTTAGTAAGATTCAACCATGTGGTTGTATATAATTATGGTTCATTAACCATTTCTTTTGTAAACCAAATTTTAAAACATAAAATACATTGAAAATTATGGGAAATTTTGCATGTTAGTGCATATCGATATAGCTCATCCTTTTAAATGGCTGCATAGTATTCTATCATATGGTGAGATCCTATGGATATTTAAATTATTTCCAAAATTTCATGATTATAATTGTTGCTATAATGAACAGACATGTGTACTTGTGGTAACCACAGTGTAAATAGAACATTGACCAACTACACAGCATATAGAGAGGACCAGGGGAAGGAAAGGAAAGTCAGATTATAGAAGTGAAATAAATTCCTGTGGATAGAGCTACCAGCAAGATGGTTGCAGAGTAAGGTGCTCCTAGAGTCAGCTCAAGCTACAAGGCAGTTAGTAGTCACCCATAGCTATCTAAAGCACCTGTTTGGTGTGTGGGGAGGGAAAAGACAAGAGGAGCATCCTGCAACATCCTTGAAAGGATGGAAGGAGGAGACTGCAGTGAAGATTCATGAATAGAGCATTCCATGCCATGGAAGCCAGTGCCCATCCTCCACTGGCAGGGCAAGCAGCCTTGAAAGTTATTCCATGTCTGGAGTTGAAAGCTCAATTTCCCAAAAATAGGGGAGGAAGATACAGTTGGCCACCGAGTTCAGAGACTGATTGGTAAATTTGGCTGGCTAAAGTATAATCCTAAGAACAGCTAAAGTTTGAACCTGTCCAAGTTGGAAAGAGGCTGGTAGCTGCCATTTTAACTCTGCCCCCATCATGAGGGGAAACAGGGCTGATTGAAATTCACAGTAATGGTAGGGACCAGCTTCTTTCTATCCACACTAGATTGCAGCTCTAGCCTAAGCCCCAGCCCCACCTCCAGCAGGGAGGAAGCTGGGGGGATCTGCACCAACCTCTCTGGGTAACTGCAGGTACATTCAGCTGGCACAGACTGAATAGTCAGAAGTCTACCAGGGCAACTGCAGTCATTTTGGACCTGCACTGCATAGATTGTTGCCCACACCTGCAGCTCCATCCTCACCCCAGGCAGGGAAGGAAGGGGCATGAAGCTTCATTGGTCTCTCTGGGCAACTACAGTCTAGGCCTGCAAGACCTGGATTATTACACACAGCTGTGGTTCTGTCCTGACCCCTGACAAAGGAGAAAGTGGGGAGAAGCTTCATTGGTCCCTGGGGCAATGCGAGGAGCTTCAGCCTCCACAGTTTACATATCAACTACATCCTACTACACAACCAGCAAGATAGAAAGGGCAAGAACACCCTAAACTAAAGAAAGAAACTGCACCCAAAATAGACCATCTCCAAGACACACATTAATCAGAATGTCAAATGCCAAAGACAAAGTCAGAATTCTGAGAGCAGCAAGAGAAAAGCAATGCATATCTTATAAGGGATACCCAATAAGATTAAGTGCTGATTTCTCATCAGAAACCATGGAGGCAAGAAGGCAGTGGTATGATATATTTAAGATACTGCAAGAGAAAAACTTCCAGCCAAGAATCTTATATCTCCAAGATTGTCTTTCAAAAATGAGGGTGAGTGTAGAATATTCACAGATAAACAGAAACTGAGAGTTTATAACAAAGAGACCAGCCTTGCAGGAAATACTAAAGGGTGTGCTACAGTCTGAAAAGAAAATAAAGGAGAGAAAGGCTTGGAAGAGAGTCTAGAAATGAAGATTATATTAGTAAAAGTAACTAAAAGTCTCAAAAGACTGGTGAAAATAAAATATGACAGATAAAACCCAAAGGTCAAAATGGGTGAAATAAGAACTGTCTTTATAGTAATAACAATGAATGTTAATGTATTAAACTCCCCAATCAAAAGACACAGACTGGAGGAATGGATAGGAAAATTTGAGCCATTTATATGCTGTCTGCAAGAGACTCATCTTAGAGCCAAAAATACCAACAGATTGAAAAAGAAATGCTGGAAAAAATTATCCCACACATGCAGTAACCAAGAAAAAAAGCCAGGGTAGCTATATTTATATCAGATGAATTGACTTTAAAAGACACGAGTAATGCACAATCTAAGGAGGAAGTCAGGGGAAAAATTCCATTTACAATAGTGACAAAAAGGTTATTTAGGAATAAACTTAGACAAGGATGTAAAACAATTGTATTCAGAAAATTACAATGCATTGCTAAAAGAAATTTTAAAAAGACCTAAATAATTGGAAGAACATTCCATGCTCATGGATAAGAAGACTAAATATCATTAAGATGTCAATTCTACCCAAATTAATATACAGATTCAATGTATTCCCAATAAAAATTCCACCAGCATTTTTTAAATAAATGGAAAACACAATTATCAAATTTATTTGGAAGGGTAAGGGGTCCCGAATAGCCAGAAACATCTTAAGAAGGAAAAACAAAGTTGGAGGACTCTCAGTTCCGGACTTTAAGTCATATTACCTAGCTACAGTGGTAAAACAGCACAGTACTGGCATAAAGACAGACATACAGACCAATGGAACCAAACTGATGGTTCAGAAACAGACCCTCACATCTATGATTAAGTGATTTTTGACTAGCCTGTCAAACGCACCCAGCTCGGGCAGAACAGTCCATTCAACAAATGGTGCTGAGAGAACTGGATATCCATATCAAAAGAAGGAAAGAGGACCCCTCTCTCACATCTTATTCAAAAATTAACTCAAAATGGATCAAAAACCTAAATATAAAAGAAAGAACCATAAAGCTTCTAGAAGAAAATATAGAAAAACATCTTCAAGACCTGGTGGTAGGTGGTGGATTCTTAAAAGGGATAAAAGGAGGACTGAGATGGACTACTGATGCTTAAAGTATGTAGAAGTTTTAATTAACTTTACTGTAAAACTGTGGAAATGTATAGAGTTGATGGTAATACATCATAGTGAGTAGCAGCTGGTTTATAAATGGGAATGTGGCTGGAAAGGATAGTCTAGGGATGCAAATGTCAATCGAAAGAAGCTAGAGAATAATCTAACGACTGAGTAACACAGTAAACCCAGAAGAGGATGAGAATTGTGGTTGATGGTACAGATGCAAGGGTGTGCTTTGTTAGCTAGAGCAGATGTACATAAGTATTGCAGGGTGGTGGGAATGTGGAGAAGCATGGGAAAAATACACCTGGAGTGAACTATGGACTGCGGTTAACAGTAATAATGTAATATTCGTGCATCTATGCCAAAGATGTGCTGTGTTGATAATGGGGGAGTGTGGAAAATGTGTGCCAAATGTACACTATGGACCAGGATTAGTGGTAATAGTGATGATATTATCTCATAATCTCTAACAAATGTTCCACCACGGTGTGGTGTGTGGATGGAGGGATGTTGTTTGGGAATTCTGTACATGAGCCTGATTGTTTTGTAAGTTTCCAACTTCTGTAACAAAAATATATTTTTTTAAAATAATAATAGGGTGGGTTGAGGGAAAACTACACCAAAGGTTAAGATATGGACGATAGTTAGCAGTAAGATTTTGACAATATTCTTTCATCATTTGTAACACATGTCTCACAACCATGTAAGCTGTTGGTGGAAAGTTGATGTGTGGGACCCCTGTATGATGTTATGCATGTTTGCTTTGTAAGTTGACAACTTTTACTATGCACTTATTGTTTATATATGTTCAGATACAAGTGATATAAAAAATGATAATAATGAAAGGGTGGGTTGGGGGAAAAATACACCAAATGTAAGATATTTTGGTTATTAGCAGTATTTTGAGGAAGATCTTTCATCATTAGCTTAAAATGTTTCACAACAGTGCAAGGTATTGGTGGTAGGGTGAGGTTTGGGAGCCCTGTATCATGTTATGCATGTTTGTTTTGTAAGTTCACAACTATTAATATACACTTATTGTTTATGTATGTTTATGTATGAGTGATATAAAAAAGATTACAAAAATTCCTATGGATAACTAGTTCTAATGAGGATATTGCCCCCTTTCTTCTGATATTTGGGGTTCCTTAGGTTAAAAGCTCTCTCTCAACCCAAAACAAATCTTGTCAATAAACCCTACCCACACAAAAGAGAGGCCTAACAGATAAATATATCAATTTATTCAGTGGCAACGTCCTTAATTCACAAATACGAATGGGTAAACCTGACTCACCAGGTCTGTGAAGAAAAGCGTAATGATAAATTCCCAGAATGAGTTATGAAGTGCTAATATAAATAGGTCTCTAG